>BRDA01084910.1:0-18454 GCA_036984385.1 Crenuchus spilurus
AAAATATTGACATTTGCCATCTCCACGTCATTGCATTCAGTTTTTATTCACAATTTGTTTAGTGTCCCAACTTTTTTGGAATCCGGTTTGTAATTCTTTATGTACCGTTTTTAGCTAAGATTTGATTAATTGATGTAGTCAGTTATAGTGAGTATAAAAATCAAGCTTTCAGTCAGAATGTAAACTGCTTTATATAAAAACACAGTTCAGCTCTTCTGTTTCCATTTTTTTTCCCCTTCTCATATAACCATTATACGTTATTGCCACCGTGCTCTAGCACATTGTAACAGTCTTTTACTTTCTGTTATTTGTTGGCTTAATGCAGAGCGATGCTTCTTTGTGAAGGAATTGCTTTGCATCTTCTTTCTTTTTGTTTGTCCCCAGTGATGAATGAAAGAGAAAATTCAATCCCTGCCCGCTCTGGAGGAAGTTTAACATGAGTTCCTGTTTTTGCTCTCTCCTTCTTCACATATTTTTCATTAATTCTTGATTGAACACACTGTGACAAGGCTAGTATTATTATCATACCTTGGAAGAAGACTTTCTCCATATGAAGAGAAAGATTATGACAATGACTATCAGGATTCATAAGATATTTTTAAATAATTCTGTCTCTCTCTTTCTCTCTCTCTCTCTCTCTCGCTCTCTCTCTCTCTCTCTCTCTCTTTCACACACACACACACACACACACACACACACACACACACACACACACACACACACACACACACATTAATAATTAAGTACCATGTTTACCATATGTATACATAGAAATAACACAGTACGAGTCAAACCAGTCATATACTTCTAGTACATTGTAAATGAATACCGAAGTCATCCAGACTATGTGTGAACACATAATGAATCATGTAGTAAACTTAAAAGTGTTAAACAAACCAAAACATGTTTTAGATTTTAGATTCTTCAAAGTAGACACACAACTGATGTATCAAACACATTAAGAGGCAGGAAATGCAAGTCATGAACTCTTGACAAGACATCTGTTAACTGAAAGCCATTCCAGGTGGCTACCTCATAAAGCTGACTGAGAAAATGACAAGAAAGCTGGCATCTAACCAAGAGGTGCCTACTGTGAAGAATGTAAAATATAAACATATTCTGGTTTGTTTAACACTTGTTTGTTTACTAAATAATTACAGATGTATTTCTTCATAGTTTGGATGACTTTAGTTTTAATCTACAATGCAGAACATTTTTAAATCATGAAAAACTACTGAATGTCCAGAAGGTGTGTCCAACCTTATGACTGGCATTGTATCTCTCTCTCACACACACACACACACACACACAATAAAAGTCTATGTAGCCTACTTTGCTGTTGGTAATGCTGTAGTGCAGTGTGTTACATCCTTATCATTCTTCCTCTGGGGTGCGTTTCCCAAAAGCGACTGAACTTAGCGATTTACAAACAACTTTAAGAACGACGTAACTTTAAGAACGCAATTTTTTCGACTGTTTTCCAAAAGCCTTCTTATCTTCCAAACTTACACACGAGTCCCTAAGTAGCTCTTAGTTGACTCTGCCCTCGTGTCTGCGTCAAATAGGCTCGGCCAGTCGAAAGCTTAACCACCAATTTACATACATTTCTTCATTATTAAGCCACAAACGTATCGTTATGTAAACAATAATTATAAAACCAAACATCAAAAAAGTATTTACACTACATACATGCATTCATTCATTTTCATTCATTCATTCATACATGCAAAAAAATAAAAACATTTCACTTGCAGTTGCTGTGCATCGCATGCCAAGCCTACCTATAAATTGGCAAATCCTCTTGGTTACGTGTCCATGATTAATCAGTGAATTTGATTGGTTAAGAGTTGACAAACTTAGTAGGCCAATTTGTAACCATTGCTTGGGACACAATATATTAATTTACTACTACGACTGTTACACTGGAAAAAAAAAACCCATTGCATTTATGTAATTTATATGTATATATCAATAAATAATATATTGTACTTTAAGCAATCTCAGTTTTGTTATTTCATGAAAACAATAATTTCAACTTAAGTACATGTATGTGCAGTATTGAACTAAGGACGCTGACTATAATTTACGTGACACAATTACAATTTCAAAAGAAAATTTAAATGTTCATGAATTTTTGTTTAATACATGCGTGTGCTGAGTGTTACATTTGTCAAAGGATGATCAGCGGCCTCTTTCGTTTTTCAGGAACTTTTTTTTCACGTGAACTTTAAGTTAAGAACAACTTGGCCAGTTACGAGAGGGTCAGATCACTCGTAGATTTACGAATGAGTTTAAGTACGACGTGGGTTACAAAGGCTTTCGGGAAACATTCGTAAATTTAAAAATGTTCATAAGTACGAGGTTACGAAGTACTTAGCGTTAAGAACATTTTGGGAAACGCACCCCTGAGCTGTAGATCATTTTAGTAGTGCATCTAATTATTACAGAACTGCAGAATGGGGTTACTTTCAAAGCTCAACCCAGTTTGATAACTCAAAGTGGAAAAATAAAATATTCTTGATTTCTCATCTTTCAGGTATGTGTGTCTGTGTGTGTGACCCAGGAATTTGTGACACTGTGTGGACTAAAGCCTGTTTATACCCTATGTACTGTGTGGGAACCACAAGTTGGTTGCACAGCCAGTAGAGTAATGATGGGCTAAAGTTAGGGTAAGGGTAAATGTCAGAATTGTTATTCAGGTTATTCAAGTTATATACATATTTGTAAAGAGTGCTGTTAAAGAAATCCTCAAATGAGGTTTTAGCAGATTATCACTTATACTATCTGAGATATAGTATTCAGAGACAGAGCATACTGAAGCTTAATTCAGTTTTTTGTGTCACAAGATATTAATACATCAGAAATGCTTAAAAAATAAATCCAAATATAGCAGAAATGAAGACTGAAAGATGAGCCGCTCTGTTTACATCAGCTGAAGACATCTGACCTGCTCACATTTGGTGGATGGATACATGAGATCAAAGACATTTCAACAGTGAAGAGAAGTAGTTCAGGAGCTGAATGACACCTAACATGCTTGTGTACCTGCGCGGTAGAAGTAGTTCTACATCAGGATTCGAGGGGTCATGGAAACCCATTTTTCTTGTAAAATCTGCTAATTTGGTGAATGGCTTTCTACAGTTCTGTGTCTACTTTGAAGAATCTTAAAAAAAAAAAACATATTTTGGTTTGTTTAACACTTTTAAGTTTACTACATGATTCCTTGTGTGTTCCTTCATAGTCTGGATGACTTCATTATTAATTTACAATGTAAGAACAAAATAAAACAAAATAAAAACATTGAATGAGAAATTGTGTCCTACCTTTTGACTGCTACTGTATATGTAGTATTTTTATCTAATTTTAATAAGGCATTTGCTTGTTTTATTTCATGTCATTTTCTACACTCCTAATCTCAGTCTGAGGGGCTTAATTAAGCGAACCCACTGTTACTAATAATCCTTCTCCATGCCAGTCGTTTCTCAGGATGATAACCGTAACCATAGCGATGCTGTCATCAAGCCTCAGGAAGCACCAGGACAAAAAAGCTAAAATAATGGCCATATTTATGACAGGAACTGTGGATGAGGATAATTGATGGCAGAGATTGGTGAGTTTTGGAGCCAAAGCCAAATGCACTAATCAAAGATGATGCGTAACTTCAGTTTATCCAAAGAGAATGAGAAGAGCATTTTTTGTCTCCTGTTAGCCCTGATGCAGTGTCATATTTGATATACGGGCTAATATGAGGATGTCAGATACACTCTAAGCATGAAAACACTGACAGCCGTTGAAATATGGCCATGGATATGTGCTTTGGGCACTGACTGATGCCACAAGACTTATCAACGATGTGCAATGTATTGTGACAAAATTTACTACGTATAGAGATGTATTAAGCACTATCACAAGTGGGCCATAAATTCTCCAAACAGACAGCAGTCAAACTTCTCAGACTTTCACTTCCACTGAAAGTTTTTACCTTTAGTCACTTAAAGGTATAGTTCGCCAGCAAATCACATTTACAGTTTCCCTGTTCTTACTTAAATGTAGTTCTTACTGCGTATATACATTGGATAAATAACTAAAAATTTGTTTCAAACTGAGTTAAACCTTTGAAGACTAGTTAGAATTTTAAATGTCATGTAGTGATAGACTTTGCTCTCTAAAAATTTTATATCATGTGATTCAGCACTGATTCTTCTTTATAGTATAGTGGAACCTTGGTTGTTGTTTGCTCTGGTTGTCATACAATTTGGTTATCATCAACATTTTGAGAGGAAATTTTGTCTCAGTTATCGTTTTTGTCGGCATGACCATGTGACTTGCTGCTACTTTAATGAAAACAGAACATCTAACCGCACATTTGTCAGTCAGACCCATGAGTGTTATTCATTCTAACTTTGTTTCTTGTTGCTTCTCTGGCTTTGTTTTTCATTTATAATGCTCAAAACAAAAGAAAATATGTCACACTAAAGCGATGGTTCACAGCGCTACCACCTGAAAATAGGTGTGAAAACATATAGAGGCTGAGAACTCCTGGACTACACTGGCACACTCTAAAGCAGAGCGTAAACCTGTAAGAGTGATGGTAAATGTTCATTAATCCATTTCATTAGTCTTTTGTATTTATGTCTCATTGTGTTCTGTATGTAAAAATAGTTATTCTATATAAAATGTATTGTGTCTGGAACAGATTATTTGGATTTACATTATTTCATATGGGAAATTTTGCTTCAGTTATCATTCATTTTGGTTATCAGGCACTTTAGAACAGATTAATGATGAAAACCGAGGTCTCACTGTACTGTATATTGAGCACAGATGTTACACATTACAGATATTAATAGTATGCAAAGACAAAAAAGCTGAAACACAGAGAACAAAATTGAGTACATTTATGAACTCATAAAACTCACTTATAGTTCAGCAGTCATCAGCCATAAGCTTCTCTAACTGCTGAGCTCACTAAACATTACAATAACTGATACTCACAAAGCAGAGAAGGTTATAAGAAGATAAGAAATCATTTTCCAGCAGCTGTTTACTCGGTTTATAATGTAATTGAAAAATTACATTTAGCAGGAAAGATGGAGGTCAAGTTGAACTCCTGGATTGTGAATTGTGAGCGGAATTGTGGGTGATGGCACACAAGACCAAAGGCCTCTTTTGTGTCACTCTGCACCATATATTCATGGTATGCAGTTCTCTATGGTGTGTTCTTTCAGAAATTTAATGTGAATGACCTCCACTGACATCTAGAAGTGGTTCCTGTTTGGAAGTGAAGTGAGTTCATTCACAAACCATGAAACCCACCAGAAATTTTTACCCATAAGTTTAATTTTTTGACCAAATATGTACTAACGTGACCATGCATATACTATGTATATATGGCTTTCCCAGTGCTGTTGATGTCCAGTTGTACAGGATCTCTCTCAATTTCTCATTTTTCCACCCTGCAGAATTGCTGTCCTGTAAAAGTACTTGTAGGTTTTCCAGCACATATCTGGAAGAAAATGTTTTTTAAATGTCTGAAGTGAAATGTTTTGAATGCTTTCTGGCATGCTGAGCTGAAATTTGCTAAAGAGACCAAATGAGCTAACACTGTAAAAAATGTCCACCATACGCCAATTGTTCTACACTGTAATCTAATATCAGATGACTGTAGATGAAGTATATAGCTGGTCTAAAAAATCAGTTTGACACAAAATGTCACATTTGACAAGAACATAATCATGATATTTACTCCCCTCCAAAAGTATTGGAACAGTGAGGCCAATCCCTTTATTTTTGCTGTAGACTGAAAACATTTAGGTTTCACATTAAAATGAGACACAAGATTGTCATTTCAGTTTTTTTTTCTATGTATTTATATCAGGATCTAATACAGTTCAGAAGACAGAACCTTTTGTCTGAACCCACCTATTTTTCTTGTGAGCAAATGTATTGGGACAGATAGAATTTAGTTTCACATCCTGTGTTGCAATAAACGCATCAAGCCTGTGACACATTGACATCCCTAAACTTTTTTTTGGAGGGGGGTGGGGGGTGGGGTTACTTCCTTCAGTCTCCTCTTTAGCAGGTAAAATATGTAATGTATAAAAAGAATATGCTTAATTCTTTTTACATCCTCACCAAGAAAAAAGAAACTGAAATATTTTTTTTGTTAAGTTCAACACCTTCAATATACAGTGGTAACCCTACTTACGAGCATCCCTACTAATGAGTGTTCCAGGTAACGAGTCGAGATCTCTGAATATTTTTGTTCCAGGTAACGAGTAAAATTCCAAGTAACGCGTAGCGTAAATTTCTTCAAGTATGCCAAACCGCTAGGGGCTCTGCGGTCGTAGCATCTCCTAGACGCTAGCGTAGAAGAAGAGGTCAGTCAATACCTTTGACCGCTGTCCAGTAAAAGTGAAAGTGACGCTAAGGTAGCAAAAGGTAGTGAACAAGAAAGTTAGATAAATTTTACTTTTACTTTTCATGTGATAAGTGTAACCATGCCATACACGTACGTCCTTCCTCCTCTCCTCCTTAGCCGCCAGCCTACACGAGCACCATCGGTCTCCCTCTCATTAGCGGCCAGCCTACACGAGCGTCATCGTCGTCTCGTTTATTTTATTAAAAACCCATATAAACACATTATTTAGCATATTAAAGCATACTGTATTTTGGCTGGCTGACACGGATTAATCAGTTTTACAAGTATTCTTACGGGGAAAATGCATCCAGCTAACGAGCAAACCAGCTAACGAGCTCGGCTCCTGCACGGATTAAACTCGTAAGTAGGGTTACCACTGTATATACTTCTTCAAGATATAGTGACTAAAATGTGCTCTACCAAATTTATAACAATATAAATAAATATATTCCACTCACTTGTTTAGCATAATATTAGGATCCATCAGATACTGATGTAACATCATACTACCATCCTAACGCATTCATATGATAATGACATGGTAATTCCAGATTTTCCAATTGTGGATTAGCGGCTGTGGAATGTGTGAAGCCCTATCAAAGAGCTCTCACCTGAACAAAGACCTCTCACCTTGAGTGTTCACACCTATTTCATGAATATTCAGTGTAGGGTTAGAGGCTGAGTGAAAACACAGTGTCACCTCACATTTGTTAAACTTTAGAAATAAAACCACATACAATTTCTAAAAGCTGTAGCCAACACCTTTTCATTCAGTTCAGAGTTCAAAAGTCTTGGTTATAAATGTTTAAAGTGGGTTTTTTCACAATATATTTTACTGTTTTGACACTGTTGTTGCTGAGTGTGTGCTGAACAAAAGCCTGTGTAACACTTTGGAAAAAAAAATTAGATGGGTGTAATTTGTTAAAATACCATAGGACTCCAGAGGGTTAATGTCAAAACATGTTTTTTTTTTGTCTTATGCGGAGCTCCCCCTTAGTTCAGACCCAATAGGGGTTTGAACTAATACAGCCAAGATAGGTTGTATCTTGGTCACATCAGACACTACGTATGTACTTGGTGGAATTAGAATAGGTGAATAGTATTTTCTGAAAATGTCCATGAATGTTGTTTTGTTTAAAATTTGATATAATGTGTAATTCACACAGCAATGCTAAGTCATTCTTGTTTTCCTACTTTCACCTTTTTGCCCATATGGTACAAAACTTTCCAAATGTTAGCTTAGCAACTGACAGCAAGTATCAGTGAGGATGGAAAGTTTGCTAGCATACATGCTAAGCTTGCTAGCTCATGTTGACAGTGCTGAGCATTGTATTGTTTCAATGAATATGTATGAGGACATTTGAACAGTCTTTGAATGTCATGATAACCTCTTTGGTTTGGCAGATATTCTTTTTATTAGCCATTGGAACTTGTGATCTATGAGAAACAGTCAGAAATATAGAATAGCTTAGAGAAAAAATGTTTGTTGTTTCATATTTAATGACTGAATTTGAATTTTAAACTGAATGACTTAGCAAAGGATAAATGTTGGCCCTCGAGAGATTAGTGCAAAACAAAACCCATCAACAAAAGCTGACAGGCTAAAGGTGACGCATCAGCAGCCATTTTGCTAACAGCACAAATCGAAGCCTGTGGGAGGCCTGTCATTACCACAAGAGTTGAGCGCTGTTAGAGTACTAACAATTGGGTCAAAAGTGGCCCTCAGTCATCCTTTCCCAACAGCAATCTCGATTACATAAGCTTCATTACAGTTATTTATTTATTTTTGCTGTTGTTTTTGGGAAAAAAGCTCTTTTAAAGGCTAGCTCTTTAATCTCCCTTGTGTTCGATCAATAATCTCATAAAGCACAGTATTGCTGTTATATTATGCCTCATCTGCAGTACAAATCCTCATTTTGACACAGGTCTGCTGTACAGAAGCGCTGGGAAATGAAGAGCTAGTGAACAGGAGGCTCTGTGAATTATTAGTGTCTTTGCCACCGTCTAAAGCCGTCAATAACGCAGCGGCCAGCAAGTGTATTATCAGCGGACTTCATTTAACTGCAGGGACTGCAGAAATCCCTCTGATCCCCTGTCCTGTCAATGCTTCTTATTACTGAATATAAACAAACCTTCAGCATAGCTCACAGAGTGAGAGATGGAGGGGGCAGTTAGTGGTCGACTGCTGTGCAGAAACACAGACCAGAGAAAGCAAACAAAAGAAGAAAATATTACTTTTTTAGAATTCAATGATGCTAATTGTTTGAGAATTGATTGACAGATGCATTAAATGGACTAGAAAAAAGCTACAGTGCCCTCCATAATTATTGGCACCTTTAGTTAAAATGTATTAAAAGCCTTAAAATAAATACATTTTTTATTGCAGAAGAATAATCTGACTCTGAAAAAGTTTAGTAAAAAGCAACCTTCAACTCAAGTGAAAAAAATAAAGAAAGAAAAAATCCTGACTAAGAAATAATTTGTATTTCCCATAAAATGACCTGTTCCACAATTATTGGCACCCTTAATTTCTTGGAAATAAATGTATTTGAACAATTTTTGTCATTTCTACTGTAGTTTATAAAGTGGATCAAAGTATCTAGGAACCTTTAATTAGTAATTAATAATTTCCTGTTTCCCTGGAGTATAAATATGGCATCACACAAAGGCCTATTTCATTTACTCACTCTTAAACATGGGAAAGACAAGAGAAGACACTATTCAAGTAAGGCAGATGTGTGTTGACCTTCATAAATCAGGGAATGGCTACAAGAAAATAGCCACTCACCTGCAGATGCCCTTATCTACAGTCAGAGAAATCATCAAAATGGTCAAATCATCTGGAACTGTGACAAACAAGCCTGGAAGGGGACGCAAGTGTATCTTGCCACCATGCGCAGTGAGAAGGAGGATAAGAGAAGTAAAAAGTTATCTGAAGCTCCCTGTAAGAGAATTGAATCAAATGGTAGCATCTTGGGGTTATGAGGTCTCCCAAACAACCATCAGGCACTATCTACATGCCAACAAGCTGTTTGGGAAGCATGTATGGATAAAGCCTTTTCTGAGTTATACTCATAAGCGTAAATGGGTGGAGTTTGCCAAGCAGTACTGGGCTTTTAACTGGGACCATATCCTTTGGTCAGATGAGACCAAAATAGAGCTTTTTGGCAACAAACACTGTAAGCATAACACCAAAGATGTGTACGCAGAAAAACACCTCATGCCCACTGTTAAGTATGGGGGAGGACTGGTGATGCTGTGGGCCTGTTTCTACTTCAAATGACCTGGGAACCTCATAAGGATACATAGGATCATGAACTATTTGAAATATCTGGACATTTTGAATCAAAATCTGGTGGCCTGTGCCCGAAAGCTGAAGATCACTGGGTCTTTCAGCAAGATAATGACCCTAAACATGTGGCCAAATCTACTCAAAAGTGGTTCACAAGGCACAAAATCAAGCTCCTATCATGGCCATCTCAGTCCCCAGACCTCAACCCAATAGAAAACCAGTGGGGAGAGCTGAAGAGGAGAGTGCATAGGAGAAGACCCAGGACTCACAATTTAGAGAGGTTGTGCAAAGAGGAATGGTCGAAGATGCCTCTTTCTGTATTCTCCCATTTTGTGAAGAGTTATAGGAGAAGATTAAGTGCTGTCTTGTTGGCAAAAGGAAGTTGTACAAAGTACTACAACCAGGGTTGCCAATAATTGTGGCACACATGATTTCATTCAAAAGATTTATTTCTTAATGTGTGATTTTTTCCCCCACCAAATAAAGGCAGCTTGAACTAAAGCATAGATTTTTCTCTTTTTTGCATTGTTGTCCTATATTATTTTTCTTAAAAAAGAATTTATTAGAAGCCAAAGAACACTTTTTAAGCAGGGGTGCCAATAATTATGGAGGGCGCTGTATATTGTTGAGTTTTGTAATAACATTTTTGTAATAATATTGGCTATTGGTAGGCTACAGACTGCTATATATTCTAACCGTAAAAGCATTTTAGCATTTTTGACAGGTCACAATACAATAAAAATACCTATATACAGGCAAAAAGGTAAAGGCCTGAGGTAAATCAGTGAGAATGTGGTCTAATACCATAGAGGATTTTAGGGAATGTCTGGACTTAACGAATGGGACATCTTCAAATCTGCAAGTACCTGCATGACTACGTAGATGCTGTTACCTCTTACATAAGCTTCCTCTTGCATCCTTTCAGTAACTACAGGCACCACAACAGCACAAACCTGGTTCTCCAATGAGCTCAGGAATCTACACACAGATGTGGAAGACACTCAAAGAAATGGTGACTGTAATGCCTACAAAAGGGCAAAGCATGCACTTAAAGCAGCAAAAAACATTTAGGGAAAACTGTTCCTCTCTCTTGAAAAGACTTCAGGACATTACAGTCTCGAACATCAGCCATAGCAGCAGCCCCCTGTTCCCAAAACAGTTCAATAACTTTTACTCAAGATCTGAAACACAGACATCTCCCCTCACCCCAGTCTAACGTCAGTCTGGGTGCAGCTTCTTCACTCCTCAACACCTATAACCCTCCTCCTCCCATGAGCATCACTGAACAGTAGAAAAGCAGCTGACCCTGATGTGTCTCACCTGCAACTCTGAACAACTTCAATCAGTCCCTGTTCATATCTGTTGTACCAGCATGCTTTAAGACCTCTGTCATCTTACCAGTTCTCACAAAGCAGAACATCTCCTGACTGAATGACTACAGACCAGTTGCCCTAACATCTTTAGTCATTAAGTGTTTTGAGAGTCTCAAAGTCATGACTGATGCCCTTCAGGGCCCTCAGTAATTTGCTTATAGACCTAGCAGGTATTTAGATGATGGCATTAACCTGGCATCCTGCAACACATGTGTGGTATGGCTGGAGGTAGTAAAAATAAGTTATTGTTGCTAATGTGCTGCTTCCAGAGAACCTTTTTACATTATAATGTTATTATAACTTTCAATGTATCTTTTCTTATTTGACCAGATGGTATCCTAAGGTATTGCTGCTAATAACTACCACACATTAGAGTTATTTTATAATTAAAGTGGCTGCCCCTAGCAGACTGGACTAATGTAGATGGGGAAACACCCACTCATTAGGATGAATAGCTAGTAGGCAGATGTAGGCGCATAGTGGTTTCTCGGGGGGAGATAAAAGCGGGGCACCGTGATGTCAGCTTCAGTTCCACCTGGTGTACACAGAATGATGTCGAATTGTTTGGCATGTTGCATCTGGGAGATCAGAGGCTGTTCCCACAAGGAAGTTGAAGCACACTTTCAGGTGACTAACTGGCTGTTGGTTCAGCTCTCGTTGGTTCAGGTCTCATGAGAACAACTGATAATGTTTTAATAAAAACAGTATTTAGTAAGTAATGCAATAGTTTCTCTGTAGTCTCATTAGTGACCTCCCCACCCCCTGATGCCCAATGGATGGGACTAACCTTTACTCATGTTTGTTTGTAGACTTCAGCTTTGCTTTCAGCACCATAAATCCTGACCTTCTACTGGATAAACTGTGGCAGCTCAATGTCCCCCCAGCTATCTGCTACAGGATCGAATACTTTCTGTCACACAGGAAACAGTATGTTAGAGTGTGTGATTACATTTCAGACCCTCTCTCCACTGATGTTCTACAGGACTGTGTACCAACATACTAAACCTTTCTAAAACTGTTGTCAAACTTTTGAGCAGTAGTGTACATGTTCTAATGTTTATATGTGCATTAATAGTACTGGTTTTGTCTGTACATACGTATGTCACATTTCTCATGTTTATTATCCATTTATTTGTGTAACTGAGGACAGTGTTGCTAATAAGCACTAGAACTCAATAGTCACCTAAATTGCTCACTAATTTCTGCAAAGTATATCATTATAATTTCTCTCCACCCACTCAAATCTAATCCAGATTTTAATTAAGTCTCAGAGACTAGATGATGTGTATATAAAAATTGGATAAAAACACTGAAGTGGTGAGTTTATCTTATTTTCTTGAAACTCACAGTAAGTGAAACTGTGTCCTAAACCACATCCACCAGTCTCTGAAATGAAATTTAACACCTGGGTGAGGTGAGTTTTGAGTAACAGCAGGTTGAGAGAAGGTCTGATGGTGTATGTTTACTGAAATGCTTTTTGAGTTGTAGTGTTTATTAGCAATGTTAGCCTCATAACTACAGTTACCTCATAACAGTTCTAAATGAAAAAAACAATGTCTCCAAACCTGTATTGGCTGACCGACTACATCTGAGGTAAGTAGAAACGTATGTAATTATGATTTATGGGTTAACCATGCCTTTAGCAATCAATCTAGCATCAATAGCAATAAATCACTGTAATGTTTATATACTGTATATACATGCAGGCATTACTAACAGCAACGTTAAACAACACAACAAATATAGAAGCCTAATGTGATGTGATTTTTCACTTTATGAACAGGAAAGAACAACTAATTGAGACAGCACATCTCTGTTTATTTGTGGTTTTAGCAACATCAAAACAAAATCACTTTCTGCACTATAAACTATAAAAACAACAGCTAAAAAATAATTTCAAGTTTAATCTACATATTCATTGTTTTGAACTGAAATGTGTCTGTGTGTGTGTGTGTGTGTGTGTGTGTGTGTGTGTGTTTTCTGAAAGCAAATGTTACTTACATAGCTCATTTTAATGTAGTTTTTTCTTTTAGTAATATATTGTATTTATTATTATTATGATTATTCAAATAGTAATTATTATTAGTGCATGTATTTCTGCTTTTATCACATAATTAGATGATAATAATAATAATAATAATAATAATGTAGTGTATATGCAGTAACCTGCCTTAATGATTATTGACCAACTTTGATCTGACTCCTGTCATCACAAAATGCTTTGAGAGACTTATCCTGAAGCACATTGGGGACAGTATTCCACTAAATTTAGACAAACACCAGTTTGCCTATAGAGGGAATCGTTCCACAAAGGATGCCGTCTCCATTGCATTCCACACAGGCCTGTCTCACCTGGAGCAACCTGACACATATGTCAAGATGCTATTCATCAATTATAGCTCTGCATTTAACACAATAATCCCTCATAAACTGGTGGCTAAACTCTGCGATCTAGGACTGTCTCCCTCACTATGATCATGGATCAAAGACTTTCTCACCAACAGACCACAAGTGGTAAGAATAGGGGACCACTCATCATCCACAATTATCTTAAACACTGGTACACCGCAGGGCTGTGTGCTCAGTCCAGTCCTCTTCACACTCTTTACACATGACTGCACCCCCATCCATGCCTCCAACACCTTTGTAAAATATGCTGATGACACCGTAGTGAAAGGCTGCATATCAAATAACGATGAGACCAACTATAGAGAGGAGATTCATCACCTGTCACAGTGGTGCTCAGACAACAACGCAGTTATGAATGCCACCAAAACTAAAGAGGTCATTGTGAACTACAGGACAATTAAAAAAACTGAACATGCCCCCCTACTCATGCCTTGAGTTTAAGTAGTTTTAGCTGATCTCACCTGGACTCTGAACACCTCGCACCTCATAAAGAAGGCCCATCAAAGACTTCTCTTTCTGAGGAAACAAGCAGACTGAACTCCACCCACAACTGCTTGTGAACTTTTATAAGAGCACAATTGAAAGTGTTCTTTGTCTCTGCATGACTGTATGGTATTCAAGCTGTACAGCACAAGACAGAAAGGACCTGACCCAGGTGGTGAGAACAGGACAGAGGGGGAAGTCCACTCCCAGATCTGGACTTGGTGTATGCTGGCCGCCTTCAGAAGAAAGCCAGCGACATTGCTAAAGATCCCACCCACCCAGGACATGATCTTTTTGTTCCCCTACCCTCAAGACAGAGATACAGGACAATAAAAACTAGGACTAGCAGGCTGAGGAACAGTTTCTTTCCCAGAGCTGTTACATCCATCACTCCCTCTGCATACCCAAACCCTTAAGAATTTTTCATTCAAATCTTGCACTATTTCGCTCTTGCAACGTTGCACCACCAATCTTGTACTGCTGCTATTATTGTCACTTTATTTTTTACATTATCACACTAATTTGCTGCTATACACATAGATATAGATATTATATATATATATATATATATATATATATATATATATATATATATATATATATATATATATACTGCTGCAATAATATATATTTATATAAAACTATAACAGTTGTCAGCTTCGGTTCAGAATGAGGACACAATCGCAGGACTTCCAATTGAGGTGATTTTAATGACAAATGTGAAAGTGCACAAGCATACACACTCACAATCACCAAAATAACAGGTAGACCAAAAGACAGGTACACAACGGACTGTAAACGACAAACGACTAGCAACAAACGACAGAGACAGAAGGGTATATATACACAATCACATAATTGGGAACAGGTGAAACAATCAGGGTGGGGCTAGACAGGACAGAACTTAAAGGGACAGGCATGCAATACAAGACCAAACACAGGCAGGATGTTACAGTGCGCCGCCTCTAAGCCGACGCGTCCCGAGGCAGCAAACCTGAGGGGAAAAACACAACAGAAAGACATTCCAGAACAAGACAGACAAGAGACTACAAATCACAGAACTACAGACTAACCAGAAAAGAAAACAGAATCCAAAGAAACGAAATGTGCACAACAACTAGTCCCAAAACTTCCCTCTAACACCCAAAACAGAATAACCCTCCCAAAACAGTCAATAAGAAAAAAAGTCATTTGTGCTGGGGTTGACAGACTATGGCCTGTAGCCACAGAGTGGTCCAGAAGGCCAAGGAGAGTTGGGTGTGCAAGGCCTGGGTGATTGGCCATAATATACACCCCCCTCCTAATGGGGAACAACAGTGACCCCAAATGAAAGGCCACAAGGGGGGGGGGCACACAAACCTGTTGGGGACAGGGAGGCTTGGGGACAGGATCCGGTCCGTGCGTCTGTGTAGGGCGGAGTCTCCTCGCTGCTTTGCGAGGCTGGGGGCGGTGCTACACCGGCGAGCTGAGCCGAGTGATGTGGCTCCTCGCCTTCGGGCTGAGAAGAGGGCAGAGCCTCGTCGTCGAACTGAGCCAAGTGATGTGGCTCCTCGTCTTCGGGCTGAGAAGAGGGCGGAGCCTCATCGTTGAACTGAGCCGAGTGATGCGGCTCCTCGTCTTCGGGCTGAGAAGAGGGCGGAGCCTCGTCGTCAAGCTGAGCCGAGTTATGCGGCTCCTTGCCTTAGGGCTGGGAAGAGGGTGGAGCTTCGCCGCCTAGCTGAGAGGAAGGACACGAAGTTTGAATGGAGTACTGAGGGGGAGACGGTGTCTGCGGAAGAACCCCTTCAGTAGTGCGGCGGTTCTCACAGTCGTCCACTGGAGGAGAGGCGGAGACGAACTCTGTGACATCGCCTCCCGACTTCTCCTGAGTCGAAGGGTGACTTGAGTTCCTCTGCTTCCGCTCTGCCTTCTTCTTCCGTTTCTTTAGTCTCCTCTCTGCCTCGTGATCCTCTTCCTCGATCCGCTGAAGCTCCCCAAGTGTGTCCTCTGCTCTCACGAGCCTGTGGACGTACGGGTCCCAGAACAGTTCCTCCTCCTGACCGTCAGAGGCGTGCTTGTCTGTGTGCTCCTCCTCACTGACGAGCCTGAGAGCTCCGACCGTAATCTGGCCTCTACATTTCGATTGCTCTCTCCCGTTGGTCTCCCGCCCCCGTTCGGTCCGTAAGAGACCTCTCTTCCCCTTCCCCAGAGGATCCTTGGGCTCTATATCGCCCCCCCCAAGAAAATCCTCCGGATTCGAGGTCCTTGAGGGGCTCCATATCGCCCCCCCAAGAAAATCCTCCATTTTCAGGATCCTTGAGAGGTCCTTTTTGGGGCGGACGGAGGAGCTGGTTGACCATAGTGAGGTGGTGGATGGCCAGGGTAGGAGCAATCTCCAGAAAGAGACTTCGGGCCTCCTGAATCCAGGCTTGGTCACGGGCATATTGGTCCATCAACTGCTGGATGAACTCCAGCTGCTGCTGGATTGTAGCCTGGAGTCCTGCTGCGTCCATGTTTGGGCTAGTCGTTCTGTCAGCTTCGGTTCAGAATGAGGACACAATCGCAGGACTTCCAATTGAAGTGATTTTAATGACAAATGTGAAAGTGCACAAGCATACACACTCACAATCACCAAAATAACAGGTAGACCAAAAGACAGGTACACAACGGACTGTAAACGACTAACGACTAGCAACAAATGACAGAGACAGAAGGGTATATATACACAATCACATAATTGGGAACAGGTGAAACAATCAGGGCGGGGCTAGACAGGACAGAACTTAAAGGGACAGGCACGCAATACAAGACCAAACACAGGCAGGATGTTACAACTGTAATCATATTTGTATACAGCCATCTTGTTGCTGTTACGACTATACATTATATTATAATATATTAATACAATATAGTAATATATTATATTATATTATACAGTGGTACCTTGGGATACAAGCAGACTAACATACAAAATTTTTAAGATACAAGCTGCGACTCGGTCCGTATTATTGTTCGAGATCCAAGCAAAATTTCAAGATACGAGTGGCTACTGCTAGTTGGCGCGTTGGCGCAAAGGTCCAGTATGTGCAGCACAACACCTGCATCTCATTCTTTCTCACCTGTTACCCTCAGAATCAAGTCCAATTTTGTGCGCTATACTCATTCTTGCATACTTTTTGGAAAAAAAATCGATAGTAAAATTGTTTTAAACTCTTAAACCTATTTAATTTGAATAACATACATACAGTAATTATGTAAAAAAAATGATTGTAAAAATGCTTTACACTCTTAAATCTAAATCATTTTAATTACATTACATTACATTATATTGCATTTAGCGGATGCTTTTATCCAAAGCGACTTACAATAGTGGGAAAGTACAAATGCGAAAAAAATAGAGTTGTACTAGTATTTACTAGTACTAAGTATTAACATTTTGACATCGAGTGCTGAGTGCATATCGGTACTCATGGGAGTATTTGGGATCACTAGAGCAGGTGCTCTTTGAAGAGCTCGGATTTTAGGAGTTTCTTGAACCCAGTGAGGGACACCTCTGCTCTAGTGGTGGTAGCCAGCTTGTTCCACCATCTGGGAACTACTGAGGAGAACAGTCTGGATTGCTTTGTGTGAATGTTAGGCAAAGCAAGGCGACGTTCAGTGGAGGAGCGCAGCGACCGGGCAGGAACATAAGCTTTTAGGAGCGAGTGCAGATAGGAAGGAGCCTGCTCTGTCATCACCTTATAGGCAATCGTGCAGGCTTTGTGTTTGATCCGGGCAGCAATCAGAAGCCAGTGTAGCTCAATGTGCAGTGGGGTGACATGTGCCCGTTTTGGATGGTTAAAAACCAGACGTGCTGCTGCATTCTGGACCATCTGTAGTGGTTTAATAGTGCAGGCTGGGAGGCCTGTTAGCACAGTGTTGCAGTAATCGAGGCGTGAGATAACCACAGTTTGTACCAAGAGTTGAGTGGCATGTTGCGATAGGAAAGGTCTGATTTGTCTGATATTATAGAGCGCAAAGCGGCAGGACTGTGCAACAGAGGCCACATGATGTGTGAATGAAAGCTGGCCATCAAACATAACCCCAAGGTTCCTAACAACCTTTGACGGAGAGAGTGAGAGAGAGTCGATCGTCAAGGTGAGGTTGTGTTGAACCGACTGTTTTGTGGGGAAGACCAGTAGGAATGACAGATAGAGCTGAGTATCATCAGCAAAGCAATGGTAGGAAAAGCCATGCGAGTGGATAACTGGTCCCAGTGAGTTGGTGTAAATGGAAAAAAGAAGGGGTCCCAGTACCGAGCCTTGGGGCACTCCGGTGGACAATGAGTGCGAAGAGGACAGCTGTCCTAGCCATGACACTTTAAATGAACACTCAGCGAGGTAGGATCTGAACCATGATAAATTTAAATTTGGCTGACTCCCCTGCTCATCTAAGCTCATCAGCTAAAAATTTGGGTGTCATAATCGACTCAGAATTATCATTTGATCAGCATATAAG
>BRDA01084915.1:0-44220 GCA_036984385.1 Crenuchus spilurus
ATTGACATGAATAAAATGTAATTATTAAACATTTTGCATCAACCAAAGTATTGGAGTGACTTTGCTTGATGTCAAATATTTCATAAATGTGGAAATGTACATATGTAAATAAACTTAAAAGAGATGTGCTATAATAACACGTGTTTATAACACATTTGGTATTAAAATAAAACATAAAATGAGTTATATGTAACTGACAAACATTTTAATAAATGTTAACACACAATTGTCATAAAATGCATTGCCTGAACACGCTGTTGTGTCTAGTTAAAGATGTGTTGTTTTAATAAATCTGGTCATAGATTGTAATTTTCAGTGTAGATGTTTTCTCATAATGTTTTGTTTGATTTTTTAAGGTGACTGAAAGTTTTCTGTGGGTGAAGATGACTCTGTCTCTGCTTTTGGAATTCTGAGTACAGGAGATACAAAAAGAAGGAAAAAGTCACTGTATTTTGATCAGAAAAGGAGAAAGTAATGATGACCTCCAGCCGGGAACTCTACTGTAGACATCTGTCTTGCTCTCTTCCAACTTTACTGCACCTCACCGGTGAGCCGTGAAGGTCCCTCACACACACACCCACACACACACACACACACACACACACACACACACACACACACACACACACAGGGGACCCAACTGGTTCATGCTGGGTTTGGCTGGATTGTGTCACATCCTACCATGAAGAGACCCAAGCAGCAGTCCCAACCCTTTAGCTTCCTCAGCTTCTTCAGCCGCAAGCCTAAATCTGACCCTAAGAGTGAAAAACCCCCTCTGAGCCGAGAAGAAGTGGCCATCACGCTAACACCCAATGAGCAGGAGCAAACAGATCAGGTAAAGTGCACAACAGAGCAGAAAGCGCACAATTTAAAGACTCCAAATGCTACATCTACATTAATTACCACATATGATCATTTTGACTAGAGGAAATTGAGTATGGCAATATTATGTTTTGTGACAACTGAGCAGTTGATAAATTTGACAAGTAAATTAGAAATAATTAATGATATAATGCTAAATCAAAATTACAATATAACAACACAGATCTTAGAGTAAGTCTTATCAAATATATCCTTTTAACATTTTCTAAAACTACTACAATGGAGTAAAATTAAAGTATGGTTACATTAGTGTCATTATACATTATAGGTAATCAGAATTTTATTATAGAAATTAGAACTTAAAGATCTTCAACACTTAAAAAACATTTTTCTGCTTGTTTGGCTTTAGAGATCCCCACTATAACCTTCATTATTTTATTCAATTTCGATTTAGAAGAATGTTTTGCCAGTGTGATTGCACACAACAGAATTTGACCTCTGCATTTGACCCATCTGTGCAGTGAAACACACACACTAGTGAACACACTAGGCTGTGAACATGTGCCCGAAGCGGTGGGCAGCCCTATCCACAGCACCTGGGGAGCAGTTGGGGGTTAGGTGCTTTGCTCAAAGGCACTTCAGTCATGACTTGCCCGGGGATCAATCCAGCGACCTTCCAGTCACAAGACCAGATCCCTAACCACCAGGCCATGGCTGCCCCTTCTACATCAAAATGTTTTAGTGTAATACTTATATTAATAATTTACAGGCAATCAAATGGGTGTAAATATTTAATTGATCATTTTGCTTAAATGAATTGTTTGTTTATATTTGGACATATTTTACATTCAGTAATTCTGTTTGGATCATTGGAAGGGTGTTTTCTTGTGGAACATTTAATTAGCAACAGGTCTTTTATAACTGTTTGTATACACAGTTCAGTTTAAAGAGTGCTGCAGCTACAGTCTGACCTGAATACTTTCAGTGTAGGAAGTGTGTTGTCTCTAATGTGAAGTGTAATAAAACAAAGGGGTTATTATTATCAGTTCACTGCAAAGGTCTGTAATGACATGCTGTATTTATCACTGTTGCTAGGTAAAGCATTCTCTTCTGCCTTCCCTTCCCACACTCTGATATATTATTTAATTAGTATTATTGTGAGTGTCTCCTTGCTGTTGCCAGGAAACAGAGTGGTTTAGCCCTACATTTTACCCCGTTCACAGAGCACAGCTGCTTTATGGCCTTAGTTACAATGTGGGATGTGGCAGTGCACAATAACTTAGTATTACATTGTCAATAATCAAGCTTCTTTGGATCAGGATTGTAGTATGCGAGTGTCAGTCTTTGACTTAACTTTGGACTTCTAACCCTAATTTTTAATAAATTTGAGGATTGTTGGCAGACAGTGGCTAATTTTGTATTGTGTTTAAACTGCTAACCACTAGATAGCAGTTTTGTAATCTATCTTCCGCCATTAGACTCTTCCGCCTCAAACATAAACAACTGTGGTCACACCACTGACAATTTTCTTAAAATCACATTTTTAAAAAATTATACATCACAATATTAACACAGAATATCATAACTCCCTATATTATGATATTTATTATATTGCCAAATTCTTGCCAATAGGCAGCCCTAGCTATGTCAAGTTTCTCTGAACACAGAAGTATACAGAGCACTTCAAAACTCACCGAGCCCAATCTTTGACTTAATTTTAGACATTAAATGCTTTTTGTAATGTCTTGGATTCAGTAGTGAATTATGCACACTAATAGTATACATATATCAGCTAATTCTGATTGTGTAATGATATGAACACTATAAGACAGTTGTAATCAGTTGACTGTAATCATTCTGTGTAGGACACAAACCTCAGTGAGAGAGATGGAGGTGGAGATGTAGGTGAAGGAGGCTTGGTGAAGGGTGAAGCAGCTGGGGGCGAGCAGGCTGGGGAGTGTGGCAGCAGTGGCTCCACAGGGGTCCTGTCCCTGTCCTCATCTAGTCAGGAGCAGCTGTTGGAGCACCTGGTGGAATGTCCTCTGTGCCTGCTGAGTCAGCCACGCGGTCACTTCCCACGCCTGTCCTCCTGCCCACACAGAGCCTGCACCGATTGCCTACGCCAGTATCTGCGCATTGAGATCTCCGAGAGCCGTGTGGGCATCGCCTGCCCACAGTGCCCTGAGACACTGGCACCCCCGGATGTCCGAGCCATTTTGGACGATGGTGCTCTGCTGGAGCGTTTTGAGGAGTTCCAGCTACGCCGTTTCCTGGCTGCTGACCCTGACACCCGCTGGTGTCCAGCACCAGATTGCAGGTTAACACAATACCACAAGTTGTGAATGCCAAATGACAGGGGCAAGATGTTATTTGATAAGACCACACTGTTGCAGTTCAGTTCCGCAGAATGTTACACTTTAAGTCTGGAGTAATTACTGTAGCTGTACTGCTTAAATGTTGCTTATTATGCAATTACATAATTAACAACATAGCAAATTGCAGTCTTCTGTGAAAGTTTGGACATCCCTGGGCTTAACTGGGCTTAACAATATTTAAAAATCACTTTCTTTACTTGTTCCAGTTAGCTTTGAGACATTCATATCAAATTACTTAAAACTTCATGAGTTACTTAGATATTAAGTTAAACACTGCACAACCATAGGGCAAAGTGTTCATAAAGCACAATATATAAGCATCAGGTAATTAAAGAATGATGCTAATAATCTTTTAGCATTATCTGGATTTGAATGGGAGGGGAAACACCCCACACTACTTCTACCAAGCTGCATCACACAGGGCCTCCATGACCAAGTATGTTAGTCACTGTTACATTATGCATAGCTCTAGAGGCCAGTATAGGGTTTCTTCACAGCAATGGAAGCAGCCTAGTGATGGGAATCTGGAACTGACTAGTGGAATGATTGTTGCCCCTGGTCAACAATAGAAGATTAAGTGTCCCTTGTACTCATTCTCCACTCTCCTTACATTCTTCATTGAAGAACACTGAACAGTGCTGAACTCACTATGTGAGGTTTAAAGGCTTGAACACAAAACGTTCCATCACAACATTTGTGTTTGTAAATACAAGTGGATCTATTTTATTATCATTTATATATGAAGAAAAGTCACTTTTGCTTTCTTATTATTCAATTTGTTGCATTTCTGTTCAATTTGTTCATCACAAATTGTTGGTAAACAATGTAAAATGAATGTAAATGCTGTTATAGAACTCATGAACACACCTGTAGACTTCTGAGAGTTAATAACTGTATATAATGTTAATATGAAGTATAGATGTTTTGCACCATCTACACATTCTTTGTCCAAATAGAACTTCTGTATATATCACCAGCCTTACATTAGACTTATGTAACTACACTTCATGTCTAGACTCCTCTTCTAATTAGTGAATTCAGCTTCTTTAAGGTGCACTCATTGCTGATACAGGGATGAAATGTCTGCACACAGCCATGTCATCTCCATAGAACAGCTTTACAGCAGCCAAACATGAGATTGCCATGCATGAGGCCTGCACAATAGTGTTTGCTAATTGTTATTGAGATATTAGGTTTTTCATATCAGTCATCACAGTTACAGATGAGTGTATGAGTTGATGAATTAAGTTATTCTCATACAGTAATTTAAGCTAGTCATTAACAGTGTTATTGACCATTTAGTATATTGCAAGTTATATCACAAATGCAATATATTTTGTCTATGGTATGCAGCCCTACCACCTCACACAGTGTAAAAGCTCAGCATCGGGCTGGTACTCCATCACTTCAGAAAATGTAGAATTGCTTTTTTTTCTAGAGTGATGGAGCTCAGCCGAATCTTTGTGATAAATTGGAGCACTATTTGTAAGGTCTAATCGGCCAACATCAGTGCTGATCTCACTAATGCTCTACCAGCTGAATGGAATAAAATCCCAACAGAATAGACTGTTAATGCAGTAAATGTGGGACCATCTCTCTGTTAACTCAGAAGGGCAGCTCCTGTCCTTTCTCTCTTTCTACAAAAGAAGCACAATGCAGCCCTTATTGTTTGTTGCACTGTGATTGTTTCTGAGTGAGTATGTAGGCAGATATATAGACAAAAAGATATCTCTCTCTCTCTATATATATATATACCGGTATATATATATATATATATATATATGTATGTATGTATGTATGTGTGTATGAATGTATGTATGTTTGTGTGTATATGTCAGAAATTGCTGCTTTTCTGTTTTTATGTACGGTACTTGATTTTGGAAGACTTGATGAAGATTGTCTGTGTGTAACAGGTTTATTGTCTGTGTAGTTATGCAGTGATAGCCTACGGTTGTGCGGAGTGTCCTAAACTGAGCTGTGGCAGAGAGGGCTGTGACACTGAGTTCTGTTACCACTGCCGTCAACTGTGGCATCCTGACCAGACCTGTGACCAGGCCAGGAGACAGCGAGCCCGCCATACTTCAGGGGCTAACGATGCCTCCACACTCTACGTCTTCAGTGAGGAGCCTGGTGGAGGTACAACATACAATCCTTTGTCGAGTCATTTATTAATAATCTTAATGCAACTTTCAGTAAAGTATTATCCTAGATTTTATCCTAAAAACAAAACTAAACATACCCTGGAAAGGGTCTACTTTTCAAATATGTGTAGCTTGAATTGAAATATATTTTTAGGTTGTGACAGGAGCTTATATGTGACCCCGTCAGGGAAAACGAGGTCAAAGTCCTTTTTTTTTCAAAATTTGTTTTTTCAAAACAACTTTTTTGTGAATTTAAGTTTTGTTTTTGATCAAAATATGCACTACAATAGATATCTGAGACTGTTATCTTTCATTTACAGCAATAATACTGAGTGACTAAGTTTTGTCACTAATGTGAGTGACATGATATTGACACGATATCTCAATAAGTTGCCTAGTGACTTTGGCCTGGTTTTCCCTGGCGGGGTCACAAATAAGCAGAGACACGTCTGTGAAAGTGAATCAGAGCGAGTCAGTCAGCTGCGCATATTTTCCCACCAAAAGACGCACTCTGTCATTCATATGATAATGACATACTAATTCCGCACATTCCATTGGTGGGTTCCAGTGACTGTAAACTGTGGAATGTGATTGTGAACAAAGACCTCACACCTGAGGTGATCCTGAACAAAAGTGCTCTCACCTGATTGTTCACACCTATCTCATAAATATTCAATGTAGGGTTAAAGTAGAAAGTGTAAAGTATAAAACTGCCATTGATTAGGGTTGGATATTGTTAAATACTGTATGTCTCCATATTGTTTCCACTTTCACTAATTCATAAACAATGCTTTTTTGATGCCTTACAAACCAAAAGTGGGTGTAATCAAGATGATAATAACATGTATACAGAATGTAGTTTAGACACCCATTCAGCAGTCTGGATATTAGAACAAGCATTCTAACTGTTTCACCACTTTTCCATTAAAATTAGTGTTGAATGAGACAAAATGTTTCATTACCTTGCTGTAGTGTCTTGGCTGTAATTCATTTGGTATCACAAATGTTTTGAATTTCATTACCCAGCCGTAGCCTTTATCCCAGACTAGGAGCGAGGGATTTTCTTTCCCTGGCTTCTCATGGTGATTACAGTTGTGTTTGTACTGCAGATGCGGAGGAGATTAAAGCATGTCCGCGTTGTGGTGCCTATATCATGAAAACCAATGATGGCAGTTGCAACCGGATGAACTGCACAGTGTGTGCCTGTCAGTTCTGCTGGCTGTGTATGCAGGAGATCACAGATGTGCACTACCTCAGGTATACCAGTACACACACACATACAGACACATACTGTACATACACACTTCTCCAGTTACTGCAAGAGATACATCCTGTTCATTACAGATACAAGTGTAACCTGCACTACTATACCATAAACACATACAGCGACATGTTCACTGCAGCTACTGTATCACATACCTCCTCAGGTTCTGTGACGCATTCTCTGCATGAAGGAATAAGCAATTTTTGTTTCGTACCACTGATTACCATAAACAAAGTGTGTTTATAATATTTGATAAAGCAATAAATAAAATCGGCTGGAGTGTAAAAACTATGCTAATACGTGTACAAAAAAATTTATTTTTAACCTAAAATTGACTTACGTAAAATGAGTGAAACTCTGCTATAATGTTCTTCATACAAAAACAAATTAACATAGGTTTACACTAACAAAACAATGTATTACAGTGCACAGTAACACAGTCTATGTTAAAGGTCTGAATGAAATTCTATGAAATTCTAAGTCTTCCAAAATAATTCTCAAATACAGTACTCATGTACAATTCCTCTGATAATTACCACGACTGTTTTTCACTTCTGGAAATATGTACACAGCAAATTTGCCAATCTTAAATGTTAGTGTTAGTAACTGTGTTGATTTAACACATTTGCACCTTTATTAATCCCTGTAAGTAAATTGTTCCTGAATTTTACCAGTTCATGCCGTGAATACACACATGCACACACTAGTGAGCACAGCACACAAACACGCTATGGGACAGCACAAACATACCTGGAGATGTGGGCAGCCTCCTTAGTTGCAGCACCCAGGGAGTAGTTGGGGCTTAGGTGCCTTGCCCAAGCGTACTTCAGCTGTGGGTGTTTAAGGAGGAGGCTACTGTTCATTCACACCCTTTCCCCCATTTTTATATAACTGCTGTAAATATGACTGTACATAAACATTTTAAAGAACATTGCACTCTAACTATACAGAGGTTAGCATGAGATACACATGAGAGGAAGTCATAATAAAGCTGTTTTTGAAACAAAAAGTTTTTGAACAAAGTTTGATATTTATATGTGATCAACCAACATCCGATCTCTGAAATTGTAAATTTCACAACAGAATTCATGAGTGTTCTGCAGAAATACATGTTTTACATAAACATTACCTGCCATAATGCAGCACTGACTGACTAATTTCTGTTGTGTGCCAATTTGTGTTTTTTTTTCTTAATATGCATTTACATTAAAAGTTATTGTTGATAATAAATGACTGTTTGCAGCAGATGAGAAAGAAATTAGGCTTAAAATTGCTGATCATCAATACATTCACTGCAATCTCCAACCTATTAAACATAACGATGAAGGTTAATGTCACCAACATGAATCTGTTCATCCATGAAACAAAGCTCCTGGCTCAGTGTGTATATGGTGAGTCAGTGATGAGGGGCACGGGGCATGTACAGTGTTTTGTAGTTATAGTTAGGTGATATTTGATAGGATCACATTTCATATATGCTGACATTCTATGACTTTCTATGTTGACACTGTCCTGGTAAATATAGCAGGAGGAAGATGACTAAAGACAACATGACCATAATGCAGATTGTAGAAGCAGTGCTTGTGTGTTTTGCTGCTGGTCTGCACACTGAAGTTGAGGCCATCATTGATTTTTCAGTTCTTGGACACCAGCCGGGTCCGACTTTCATCAATTAATCAACGATATCTCTTCATATTTCCATGCCTGTGCAAACCAACCCCCTCCCGCCCATGATTTGCTTGAAGTAAATTGGCTCAATTTAGGGAATGCTTGCTTTTTCATGCAATTTAAGAGCTGATTTTGCATTTGGTGGATTGTTAATTGGATATTAATCCAAGATAGATAAGTTCTAAAGTGTTAAAAATAGGTTTTAGGATCTCTAAGACACCACTTTTTGAGTGTGTTGTTTTTTCTTCTCTTTTATGATGACTTGGCAGTGAAAGACAATCAGAGTTTGTGTGTGTTCTGGCTCTGCTCTCTTTCACATCTCATGCTGACGTGTGTTTTCTCCTCTCCTTGTTTGAGTGCTTGAGAGCAAACAAGCGGAAAGTGAAGCTCTTCTCACCAACCTTTTCTTTTTTTGCTGCTAGAACACTGAGCAACTTCCATGTTAAGTATGATGATCGAATGTCACTCATAACGCAGTCTTTTGTCGCAGTGTCATGTAGTGATCTCAGCACTTTTGCTGCCTGAATCACAGAGTGAAGCAAAAAGGAGACATTAACTGCAAGGGTCGTAATTCACAAAGGCATGGGAATGAGGCTAATTGACGATGAGATCATAGAATATTGATCCTGTGTGTGTGATTGTGTGTGAGGTTAAAAAAGAAACTGATTGGCCAAAATATAAATCTCCCTCACACATACAGCCCTTCCCAATCATTCCCACTGTCATAAATGGATGATTGCATGGTTGTAAACAATCTCTCAGTTGAGCCACTGCTGTCAATTGCAAATTGTCATTTGATTGAATAGGACCATAGATGTAGGCTAATCTTAAAAAGGTGAATGATCCAAACTTTCAATGGTTTGCCAGTCACAGAACTGCAAAACAAGCATATCTTTTATCCCTTTAATCATTATATTGTTATTTCATTTCATGTGAACTGTACTGTAGTTTGGGTTATTGTGACTACATATTCCTCTAATATATTTTAAAATAATATATCCATGTTTTGTTTAATGCACTCTCCAATTTAAGCTTCATATTCTAGCTGTACAGTGGTAACCCTACTTACGAGTTTAATCCGTGCAGGAGCTGAGCTCGTTAGCTGGTTTGCTCGTTAGCTGGATGCATTTTCCCCATAAGAATACATGTAAAACTGATTAATCCGTGTCAGCCGGCCAATATACAGTATACTTTAATATGTTAAATAATGTGTTTATATGGGTTTTTAAAAAAATAAACATGACGACGACGACGCTCGTGTAGGCTGGCAGCTAAGAAGATGGAGACTGACGGTGCTCGTGTAGGCTGGCGGCTGCATGGTTACACTTATCATATGAACAGTAAAAGTAAAATGTATCTAACTTTCTTGTTCACTACCTTTTGCTTTCTTTGCGTTGCTTTCACTAGCACTTTCACTTTCACTGGACAGCGGTCAAAGGTAATGACTGACCTCTTCTTCTACGCTAGCATCTAGGGGATGCTACGACCGTCGCGCCCCTAGCGGTTGGCATACTTGAACTAATTATGCTACTCGTTACTTAGAATTTTACTCGTTACCTGAAATAAAAATATTCCGAAATCTTGACTCGTTACCTGGAATACTCGTTAGTAGGGATGCTCGTAAGTAGGGTTACCACTGTATATCTTTATATTTTTTTTATATATATTTATGTTTCATGTTAAATCAGCAATACTTATTATTTGTTTGAATTTTTTTTTATTTAGTTTAGTCTGTCCATTGTACTAATTTTAAGACTTTAACTGATTGCATTATTAGATTTTAGTTCATTACTTACTTAAAGTTATATTTATTTAGAATCACCTCAGCCACCACCAATGTGCAGCATCCACCTGGACAATGCAACTACAGCCAGTCCACAGACTGCTCACCACATATTAGCTATTAGAGAGAGAGAGAGAGAAAGAGAGATTTGAGACTAAGCCAGTTTTTGAAGAGGCGATGATTAGGAAATTTAGCCAGGATATGAGGGTATTGTGGATACTCTGTAGATGTATTTCTAACCTCAGAACCCCAGCTTTATGTCTCATCTGAAATATAGCACAAATTTTGAGACAGTACAGTGTGCCATTTCACTGTACTGGGGCATTCTGATCTACACAGAACACAGGAACAGCACCTCCTGTTGTCCAACACCACTTCTAGCAGCACACAAGCGGTCCTTGGAAGTCTCCCATCCAAGTACTAACCAGACCCAGACCTGCTTTGCTTCAGTTGATTTACATGTTAGGTTGTGCAGGTGCTATGGCTGCTGATCCAACTCATTTATTTTTGTACAGTTTACCTCTGTTGCTGTTGGTGCCATGCCTCAACATCATTGGGGTGGACAAAGTGAAAGAAAAGCATGTGTGCACTCATCCAGGGCTTACATTAGACCACATTAGATTATGCACAGACAGTGTGAGTGCTTTAATTGTCTCCATTACAGAAATATTAATAATAAGTTAATTAAACACAGTCATTAAGAATTGCTCAACTCTGTCCGTAAAACCGTTGCAGCTTAAAGTCAGAGAATGAGGCAAAGCTGCAACTGAACATGAACAATTATACTTTCATTAGAGAAAGGAGGCTCACATTACGAGAAAATATTGAATGGGCACTGTGTGCGAATAGGCTCAGAATGAACTTAATTAGAAGAATTAAGAACCAATTAAATATAATCAATTTAAATGGGAATCTTTTGATGTGCCCATCATTGAGTGTTAGTACAGCCATGTTCCTCTCAATATTAAACATGTTCTATTAGATTAAGACAGCTCTAACACTAATTAACATTTACCTTTATGAAGAAATGCTGAACAAGTGTATTATTTAACCAAAGGTCTTATGATTCTGGACAGATCTGGTCAGTTTTTATGTGTAATGGGTTTTCACGGCTTGACATGATTGAAACAGAAAGATTATTAGTTTAAATGGAATTTTTATTACATTTCTAAAAAGTTTGTCCAACTTTGCAACAGTAACTCGGGAACTACACAGACCATGGAGAGGTAAACTGTGCTTTTAAAACAATTTCAGCCCACATGTAACAGAGTTTTAATGGAGGTCTTTTCTTTGTATTTTACTCAGTCCCTCAGGCTGCACTTTCTGGGGAAAAAAGCCGTGGTCTCAGACTCGAAAGGTGCTGTGGCAGGTGGGCATGCTGCTGGGAGCCCCGGTAGTGATTTCACTCATCGCAGGCATTGCCATACCCGTCATCATTGTGGGCATCCCAATATACATGGGCCGCAAGGTAAAGTGACTGCTGCTAAACAATTGTATTACTGCACTGCTGTATTAGCATTGGCATTAACAAGCATTTAAGAGCTGAGCAGATGAAGACAATGTCATATTAAGAGATCCGATAAATGCATAAAGGGTCATCGCTGGTGTTCTTCACCTTATACAGTGGTGTGAAAAAGTGTTTGCCCCCTTCCTGATTTCCTGTTTTTTTGCATGTTTGTCATACTTCAATGTTTTGGAACATCAAACCAATTTAAATATTAGTCAAAGACAACACAAGTAAACACAAAATGTTATTTTTAAATGAAGGTGTTTATTATTAAGGGAGAAAAAAAATCAAAATCTGCATGGCCCTGTGTGAAAAAGTGATTGCCCCCTAAACCTAATAGCTGGTCGGGCCACCCTTAGCAGCAATAACTACAACCAAGCATTTGCGATAACTTGCAATGAGTCTTTCACAGCATTGTGGAGGAATTTTGGCTGAAATCTTTGCAGAATTGTTGTAATTCAGCCACATTGGAGGATTTTCGAGCATGAACGGCCTTTTTAAGTTCATGCCACAGCATCTCAATAGGATTCAGGTCAGGACTTTGACTAGGCCACTCCAAAGTCTTCATTTTGTTTTTCTTCAGCCGTTCAGAGGTGGACTTGCTGGTGTGTTTTGGATCATTGTCCTGCTGCAGAACCAAAGTTTGTTTCAGCTTGAGGTCACGAACAGATGGTCGGACATTCTCCTTCAGGATCTTTTGGTAGACAGCAGAATTCATTTATCACAGCAAGTCTTTCAGAGCCTGACGCAGCAAAACAGCCCCAGACCATCACACTACCACCACCATATTTTACTGTTGGTATGATGTTCTTTTTCTGACATGCAGTGTTTCTTTTACACCAGATGTAATGGGGGACACACCTTCCAAAGAGTTCAACTTCTGTCTCATCGGTCCACAGAATGTTTTCCCAAAAGTCTTGGGGATCATCAAGATGTGTTCTGGAAAAATTGAGACAAGCTTTAATGTTCTTTTTGCTCAGAAGTGGTTTTCGTCTAGGAACTCTGCCATGCAGGCCATTTTTGACCAGTCTCTTTCTGATGGTGTAAGCATGAACACTGACCTTAACTGAGGCAAGTGAGGCCTGCAGTTTTTTGGATGTTGTTGTGGGGTCTTTTGTGACCTTTTGGATGAGTTGTCGCTGTGCTCTTGCGGTAATTTTGGGCTGGTCACTCCTGGGAAGGTTCACCACTGTTCCATGTCTTCGCCATTTGTGGATAATGGCCCTCACTGTGGTTTGCTGCATTCCCAAAGCTTTGGAAATGGCTTTATAACCCTTTCCAGACTGATAGACCTCAAATACCTTCTTTCTCAGTTGTTCCTGAATATTTTTGGATCTCGGCATGATGTGTAGGCAGGTCCTATTTAAGTGATGTCTTGATTGAGAACAGATGCGGCAATAATCAGGCCTGGGTGTCGCTAGAGGGGCAATCACTTTTTCACACAGGGCCATGTAGGTTTGGATTTTTTTCTCCCTTAATAATAAACACCTTCATTTAAAAATAGTATTTTGTGTTTACTTGTGTTGTCTTTGACTAATATTTAAATTGGTTTGATGTTCTGAAACATTTAAGTGTGACAAACATGCAAAAAAAAAAACAGGAAATCAGGAAGGGGGCAAACACTTTTTCACACCACTGTAGCATCACTATCTGGGATAAAAACGATAGTCTGTGTCAAAGGTCCCAAAGGATATAAGTACAAGAAGGATTGATTTCTGGATTAATTATGCATTTTCACTTAGAGACAATGGCACAAGCACTTAAATTAGTTGATGTAAGTGATGAATCGGTACTATATTGAGTAGTATTTTTACTCTCTGTGGTCTGGTGGTTAGGGATCTATTCTTGTGACCGTAAGGGCGGCGGTTCAATCCCCAGGCAGGTCATGACTGAAGTGCCCTTGAGCAATTAACCTAACGCCCAACTGCTCCCTGGGCACCATGGATAGGGCTGCCTACCGCCTAGTGTGTGTTTCACTGCACAGATGGGTTAAATGCGGAGGTCAGATTCCATTATGTGCAATCACAGTGGCAAAGTTTAATCTAATCTAATCTATTGTATTCCACAGGTCCATAGTCGCTGTAAGAAAAACAATATCTCAGGAAGTAAACATTACTTGACAGTGGCCAGCGGGGTCATGACATCAGTGTTTGTCTCTCCAGTCATAGCAGCCACCACTGTGGGTAAGACACTTATTTCATTTCAGTCTTTTTCCAGTATGTTGAACTATGTTTAGTACATCCATTGTTTAGGTTTAGGTCTAGTATATTACTTGAATGATTTTCTGTAAACTGTCTTATGCAAAAGTTTGGACATCTTTGGCCAAATTACATTTTCAGTTGATTTTCTGAATGACAGATACTCTACAGAGGTCAAATGTAATTATATTTTTCTAGCAATTTAATGTTCAGTGTCTGTTTATTTGATGAACGTTTTTGTAAAATGAGAGGCTGCACTTTTATGCTTTTTTTTTTTTTTTTTTTTTCAAAAATTTAGAAATTAAGAAACTTTGCATTAAACTTGGACAGCACAGTGGCTTGGTGGTTAACATACTCACCTCCCAGCACTGAGGTTATGGGTTTGAGTCTCTGGGTGGAGTTTGTGTTTCTCCCTGTGTCTGCGTGGGTTTCCTTCCACATTCTAAAAACATGGAGGTCAGGTGACTGCTTCCTCTAAATTGTCTGTGTGTTCAGTGATGGATTGGTGCCCTGTCCTGGGTTTAGCTAAGATAGGGCATAGGCGATTCACCAGAATTAAGTGGAAAATAGCGGATGGATTAAAATGAACAAAAGTTTATTTTCTGTAGAGGAGGTGATTTGTTCTCTTAGAATATCAGCAAAACATCATTTAACCAGGGAAGTCTAAGCTTTTTATAATGGCTACATAGACTCTATTAGGGTTAGGACTAGGAAGTTAAGGTTTAAGGTTAGGGTTAGTCTTGGATTCAGAGTTAAATTTAATAGATGTTTAATAGAATTTTAATTTTAGGTTTGGTTACATTTAATATAATGTTAATTAAAGATAAGGCATCTACAAAGCATCTAGACTACATTACTTATGCTGATTGAGTATATCAGGTTTGAGTTTAGTGCTTATGGGGAAGTTTTATTTGAATACATATTTAGATGAGTAGTTGAATTTAAATGAAAGTGTTGCCTCATATTTTTATGCCCTTTCTGATTTGTCACACTGGGTTAGGACTGTTCTTTCTTTCTGTGACTGTGGTTTATGCACTGTGAAATTATTCATGGTGGAGTTGAAATGTTCTGGAAGGCAGTGAATCCTGCTCTTGGCCAGGAGCCTCTAATTAATGTAGTTGGCTTATGGCATGGCCAAAGTGCTGACTAAGAGGTCTGTGTAATGGTGTCCATCCAAAGAAAGACTTCAGCACCAGATAATTCTCACAACAAAGCTCTTCCTCCTGCTAGAACCTCCATCTGGGAGAAACAGACTGTATATAAGCACTTCAGTACAGTTGAACTGATTGAACTGTTTACTTTATTTGTGCTTTACAAAAATGGAAGAGACAGAAAACGAAAGCAAATTAGCTGAAAGACTAAAATGTGCTGATGCAGTATGTAGTCCATGTGTTTCTGTAAGCATCGCATTGAAAAAAATGTTTCTTTCAAATTTTTGCCAATTTTTATCCCCTTCCCAATGTAGTAATAGTAGCCAATTAACCCATCCCATCCACTAGGGGGCTCTCTCCATCACTTTGCACTGTCCCTGACTCTAGGAGGGTGAAGACATGCACAAGCCTCCTCCACTGTGTGTTATGCAGCCACCGCTTCTTTTGGAACTACTGCTGATGCATCATCACTGGGGAGCCAACGTGCTCAGAGGAAAGCGCAGGGTTCCCAGCTCCGAATGGACCAATCAGTAGACGCCTGAGCCAGCGGACATTGCAATGTGAAAGTGATAGTGAGAGAGAGCGCCATCTACCCACCCAGAGAGAGCACTGCCTCTCTTGGGCCCTGGCTGTTGATGACAAACAGCATGACCGGGATTCAAACTCATGATCCTCTGGTCATAGTGTCAGTGTCTTAGCCCGCTGAGCCACTCTGTGCATCAGCATCATATTTTAAACATTGTTTGCAATATATTCAGACTTTGGCTTTGGAGAATTTGTACCCTTTCTGGTAGAAATTCACTGTATACATGTACAAATCTGGAGTATACATGTATACTCAGACTTTAAATCAAATATTCTAATCCTTTTGAGATTCTGGATTTCTGCTTTTCATGAGCCATACTGATCAACAGTGAAACGACTTACATTTACATTTGAGGCGTTTAGCAGACGCTTTTATCCAAGGTGACTTACAATTGAGGGTTAGGTGCCTTGCTCAAGGGCACTTCAGTCGTGCCCGGGGATCGAACCGGCGACCTTCAGGTCACCAGACCAAATCCTTAACCACTAGGCCACAGCTGCCTAATGGCCCCATGTGTTCTAATGCCATTTAATGCCTTAAAAGCACTCCTAAAAACATGTACCCAATATGGATGGATAATGTAGCAAATATACCATATAATCTCTGGCGTTTCCTACACACAGGCTATACTCCTTTCAGACATGTAGGAAACTGATTTCTCTAATATTTGAAGACATTTTTCATGTTAAACAATGCTAGCTGATCTGAAAAAGGTAAAAAAGGGTCTTATATTTCATTTACATTTTATACTTCATGTTTGAATTACTATTCAAATGGTATAAATGCCATGAATCTCACAGGCTACGATGTTGAAATGTCAATCTATTTCCAATGAATATAAAATGACATTTTACCAAACGTTTCAATTAAATTATGAACCATGAACTTTTTGTGTTATGTATAACATATGTAGCACTGTAATATATTTTATTTACAGTATATGTGAATAAAACAATATTATATACTATATTAAAAATACTATACAAACATACTATATATTACTGCTTCAGTTGGTATTTGCTTCCATACAAATAGAAATCGATCTCTGTGTAGACTCACATACAGCAGTCATGCTTTTTGTGCATAGCAATGCCTCAGAGCCTTGTTTTCATTTTGCCTTGAGCACACACACACACACACACACACACACACACACAATAACTGCTCCCACCCATTTTGATGAGTCATGTGTCCCCAGTATTAACACTGCAGCGAGGGCTTCGGTGGCCAGATTACAGCGGCTGGCTGCCACTGAAGTGTCAGCCCGATCTCCATAGCGTGCTCTGAATTCACATTCACATTCTCTAGTGCCCCCTACTCTCCCCCCCATTCCTCATCGCTCTTGCTCCATCTTTTAGCTCTGAATAGCCCCGTCTGTTCTCCAGCACTGATTTGGACTCAACAGAGCCACAGAGGGGCCCTGTCCCCCAAGCACCGCTCTGCCCTGGAGTGCATGCAACAATGCTACTCTGTTCTGGCCCTGTCCTGAATGATGAGGCTTTGTGTCCTGGGTTGTGTGACCCACGGTTCCAGTCTCTAACCCCACATTACAACCCCATGTGTTCTAATGCCATTTGGTGGAATTATTGGTCCAGGTTTCTTTCAACAACACTTAGGGCTGTTATGATTATTACATAATGCCTCGTTAGTGATTATTATTATTATTAATATAATACTAATGATAAGCTTTAGAGTGCAGTGGTCAGTAATGTTTATGGTGAGTTTAGAGCTACTGAGTATGGAGAGGCAGTAAGTAGGAGAGCAGATCAGTCACTTTAAGCTTGCCCACACTGACAATTTAATTGTTAATCACAATTATTTATATAACAATTAATTTTCAGCTATTATACTTTATATATTATATATTATATGTTATGTACTCCTGACAGCCTTAAAAGCACTCCTAAAAACATGTACCCAATATGGATGGATAATGTAGCAAATATACCATATAATCTCTGGCGTTTCCTACACACAGGCTATACTCCTTTCAGACATGTAGGAAACTGATTTCTCTAATACTTGAAGACATTTTTCATGTTAAACAATGCTAGCTGATCTGAAAAAGGTAAAAAAGGGTCTTATATTTCATTTACATTTTATACTTCATGTTTGAATTACTATTCAAATGGTATAAATGCCATGAATCTCACAGGCTACGATGTTCTGAACATCAACCCACTCCTGACCAGAGACAAGGTTAAAAGTGTCTTACCTGGTCTAAGGATAAATAACTGGACTGTTGTTTAGTGGTCCAAAGTTTCTTTTAGATGAAAGTTAATGTTTCATTTAATTTGGAAATCAAGGTGCTAGAGTCTGGAGGAAGAGAGGCACAGAATCCAAGATGTCTGAAGTTCACTGTAAAGTTTCTGGAGTCTGTGATGGTTTGGGCTGCCATGTCATCTACTGTTTTTAGTCTGCAGTCTTTTATCAAGTCCAAAGTTAACACAGCCGTCTATCAGGAGATTTTAGGGCACTTCATGCTTCCATCTGCTGACAATGCAAATTTCATTTTCCAGTAGGACTTAGCACATACCCAGCTCAATATGGCCAAACTGAAAAACTACTAATAATGAGTATAATGACTTTATTCATCATTTCAGAAAGCTCAGAAATCCACATTCTGATACAGTTAACTCTACTCAAAAAAGCTGGTACTTCAACATTTCTTCAGGAAAGAAAATGGAAATTAAATAGCAGAACAAATGCCACTGCAATCCTACTATAGAATACAATCTAATGGTGCACTCATCATCAGTCCATTTCCTCATTCAAAGACCTGTTTAAACATACAAATCTCTCCTTGCCTGAAGAATCCATCATGCTCATGTACTGTATGTGTTATCATTTCTTTGGTGCAGATTTATGAACACAAGGATGAATTGACATTGCCAGAATACATTATTTGGAAGATAAAGTTTAATAACATAAAGCAACATAATGTAAAGTCTTTATATGTCAGTTTTCTAGCAAACATTTATTTTTAAGCTTTTATTTTTAAGGTTGATTGAGGAAAATTTGATCACTTTCATATCAAAACTTGTGTAACTTTTAGTCTAAAATGGCTCAAATTGCTGGAATAAAATACTTATATTAGTATATATTACATTTGTTTTTCTTTTGTTGCCATTTCAGAGATACAAGATTTTATTGCGAAAGCTGGAAAAAAAACAGTCTTTGTGATTTCGGAAACTCAGAAATATGCAACAAACCTATGTTATCATGTTCTCTCATAACTACGATGAGCCAAACTATACTGTACATAGAAGCTGGAAGTCATTCTTAAGTGTACTTACATCTGCGTCTCTCTGCATTCGCAGCGGTCGGAGTGCCTCTGATGTTGACTTATGTTTATGGTGTGGTTCCCATGTCACTGTGTCGGAACGGCTGGTGCAGGCCTCAGACTGAACCCCCAGAAACACGCAAGATCCAGCTGGAGGACCTGGCTACTTGTGAGTCCTCCACCACAAAAATGACATCTGTGACCAGACTGCCTTTTTTAGACTAGATATTTTAAGAAGTACCTCATTTGGTGTGAGACAAAAATGCTAAATATGAATTCTCATCTAGGAGAGCACTGTTTACACTGCTCTAGTAATAATAAAATACTTCAAATGTTATCATATACATCCTGTTCTTATGTATATTCATGTGTAGTTTGAAAAGAATGATATTATACTGTTTAGTTCATAGTTTGACCTTCTGATCTGATGAAGATTCAACTTCTCTTGAAGATCTTTTGTTTTCTCATGTAGTCAGTGACCACTGGACTGGACAGAACAAGCCATCTCTGAATGATGCCAGTGTTCAGGAAGTGAGTGTGAGTGTGGAAGAAGTGGCAGCATTCCCCAGCACCAGTGCTGTCCTGTCACAACCTGAGGGCACCTCTGATCAGCCTGATGAAGGACAGACGGACAGCGCGGAGCAGGATGACCAATCCGATGACGCTGATGTAGTTGAAGAGGGTGACTTCGGCAGCACACAGACTTTTGCCTTGAGGTGTGTGATAAATCTTCAGAACAGGATTTCTCAGAATGTTGGATAGCTTAAGCTTAAGCTCAGTTCCTTTACTTCTTTTCCCAGCTGGAAGCTGTTGGTTTTAAAAATGTTCTTCTAACACTCACATTTGGTTATGGAAACATTACTGCCAGATGTTGAAGATTCTCAGAAGGTTTTTCCTAATGTTCCTGGGACATTTTATTAAATTTGGAAGAACGGCCACCCACCACCCCAGCGAAAACTCAATAAAACATTTTTTACTGACATTGAGGGAACTTCAGAGATTATGTAACATTATTATTATATAACATTAACGTATTTAGTGAATGTTTGCTTCAAAATGTTTATCTTTTACATTCTGGTAACAGTGCCACATCATAAAATTAGAATATTGTGAAAAAGTTCATTGTTGTTCATAATTGAATTGTAAAAATTTTACACTGTCTGATATCCATCCAGGCACATTTCAAGCCTTTTTTAGAAATCCTAATTTTTTGAGGTTCTACAGAAATACAGAATCTCAAATTATTATTACCGGTATTTCATTTTGAGTTCAAGTAAATTACTACTTATCACACTGTGCTGAGGTGGTGTAGTGGAGACAGGAGGCAGGAGTGAATCCAAAGAGAAGGTTTATTGTGAACACAGGTAGACTAGATGTTGACACAGGAACACAGAATAATTAGGTACAGCTTACATCTAACAGATACAATGACTCACAAAGACAAAGATGACAAGGGGAGAATATATCTTGGATGTAATCAGTAACATACACGAGGGAACAGCCGTGGACAATAACGTGACATCACTGGGGGGTATGGCCAATGACGTATGCCAGACATGTGGAAGACAAACCCAAACACAAATGACAGAGAGAGGGGACGAGGCCCTGGATGGTGCTTGACACTATTCAAACAGTATCAACTTGAAAAAGGGCTTAATATATGTCACTTTATGTGTAATGAATAAAAAATATGACAGTTAACCTTTTTGAATTAATTTCTGAACAAAAATGAGCCTTTTCACAATATTGCCAGTTTTGGAGACCTTTGTTGATCTTAAACAATTTTAAAACATTGTAGTGTTCTTTTTATGTACACAAAACAAGACTACATGCACAACAATGCCTATTCATCAAATTCAGACCATAATATATCTCTTCTTACAATTGCAAATGTGGTGTCACTTTAGACTTTCTCCACTTGTTTCAGCAAGTTAGCAGTGAGAAATATGAATTTCTCTGTGTTGAGTGCAGTAAAGCAGGGGAGCCGAACCCTGGCCCTGGAAATGTACCACCCTGAAGAGTTCCAGTTCAACACTATGATATTCAGATGACCCTGAAAGCCTGTATTACCTGGACCAGCTGTGTTAGAATTAGGCTGTAGGATGGTATATCTCCAGGACTCGAACTGCACATTGTAATGTTTAACTGAATAATAAACCTTTAGTGTCTTTAAAGTACATGTTTTTATGTTTACAGAGAGGGGACAAACATTGAGGTGCGGGTGGAGATTGAGGCTCAGCCACGGCGAGGCCGTCAGCCCAGTCTCAGCAGTGTTCTGTCCAGCAGGAGCCTGTCAGCAGAGTCTCTGCATCAATCCCACCAACCTCTTTGTGCCTCACAACAGCTAAAGGGCGAAGACCAGTCGCCACTCACTGAGATGGACACCGTCTGAGCCTCAGCCAGGCCACACCTGCTTCTACCACTCACCGCACCGCCCACCAGCCGCTTTCAGCCTCTGCTGCTTAACGCAGAGTCAGCGACATGGAGACCAACGGAGTGAGATCATAAAAGTGAGAGTACAAGAGAGAGAGAGTAGTGAGAGAGAGCATAGAGACAAACGTCCAGGGCAGATGCCAAAAATGCCATGAAGAGGATGAATGGCAATGAAATGAACTTCAAGGACAGAGCGCATGTTTGTCAACTAGTCCTATGGGTGTTGACTCTTTTTTATGAAGAGATTGCCTACCCTAATGGTATTTCATTTTTATTATTTGTTTAGCCCTTCTTATAACTACAACATACCCTTGTACCTAGCGGCTATATGATTACATTCCCTACAATAACAATAAATTGAGGAAACAACAGCATGATTTCTTCTGCAAGGGTTTGTGGCCTAATTTGACTTGCAACCGTGTACTTCCACGATGTGGAATCCAATGCTTCCTTGGCTGGAGATTTGAGTGCTACAGGCTACTGTGCAACAGGGTATCTAGGGCTTTCCCTTATGGTGTTCATTCACTTGAATTATGCAAGTTTTTACATAACACTAGACTTTGTCCCATTTTGAAATCCGATGCGGTGAAAATAATGGGACTCAGACTGTGGATGCTCTACTGCCGTTGGTATGATAAGCTCTTAAGACAAAGCTCCCTGTATGTAGCAATTAACTAATAAGACCTGTAATTTTATCAGCACAGTTTCAAAAATTTTAAACGAATTTCTTTATTTTTATTGTTTATTTTTTGTTGTTGTTCATAACTGTATGGTCTCAACTGTGTCAGCCTGTTTACCGATATTCATTTCAACTTTGTTTTATAAAGTTTCACATCACATTTCTCTACTGACATTCTTGAATGATTCAATAAACTAGTCTCAGCTTAGGAAACAAAACTAGATGACTACGTTACATTCACTAAAAATGGTTCAAATGTGTCAAGAGGTTGCATATAAATAAAACATACCTAATGTTTTGGATAAACCTGAACAGTATTCCACAAAGCAGGATTTCTAAGTTAGCTTAAACCCAACATAGACATATTCTGCTGCTCTTTTCCCAGTGGACAGGTTTGACTTTGGGCTTAAATTACCTGGCTAACTGAGAAACCCTGCTTTGTGAAATACCTCCTACGTCTAAATGACATTTTTATTGATTTTCAGTGACAATAAGTTAACAACCTCAACAATGACCACATCCCTGCACAGTGTAAAGCACATTTGCTGTTTATTTTCTGAAACAAACACATTGGATACAAATAAAATATAAAATGTGGACAATTATCACATATTTTGTAGGATTCTTTCCCAATGTGTTCAATTAAGCAAATAAATGCATTGTCTGCACTAGAACATGCAGGAAATTCCATATTTTATAGTTAATAAGAAAACAATGTGTTATTTTCATTTGTTTAGAAAATGAACAAACCATATCAATGTTCAAACATTTGCATTAGACTGTTTCATCAAGAAAACAACACTCATTTTATTCATAAGCAAGCGATGGACACATTTGATTCACAACCATTCAGAGCATTATTTCAGTGTAGCTATGTTTCTCCATAGTTTTCCCTACTGATTCAGTACAGGAATAGATATTATGTTTGCCTAGCTGTTCTTGTATACTTTCATCTCTGAAAAGGAAGCAGAGTGTGATTAACTGCAGTAACATGGATGGATGCATCGGTTTTCACCTGCTGGAGAAATAACACCCACCCAGAATAAACAGTCTCTCAAATCACACTCACAGTATAAAAAGGCATGAAGCCAATGTAACATTACCTGCAGAAAATACCCAGGTCACCTCTTTGCAAGTCATCTCTCAGAACAACTCGGAAGGAAAACTTCTCCTTGGCATGGCAAATGAAGCCTCTCTGCTTTCCCAAAAAAAGTCTGAAAGATAAGAAGGAGCCCCTGAATTTGACAAGTTTGGTAGAGAATATTTTATATGGGCTGGTATGCCTACTGATCCAAAGTAAATATGTGATTGTAGGCTTGGAAAAATGAAATGGTATATAAATAAACATTCTAAGTAAAGATGAGACTTGGTGTGGGTTTGATTAGAAGTATCACTGCCATAACAAAAAAGACTAAACATGGTTTGATTAGATTTATATACTGTACATCTGAGCAAAGCCACAAATTCCACACATATTCAGTGGTGGTGCTGTAGTAACTGCACATCACACATAGAGGGAGCTATAGGACAGATTTTGAACTTGCAGAAGACACCAGCATATTCTGTATTCTCACAATGTTGTAGTACTAGACTTTAAATAATGGAATATTTCCATTTGTATACACCAATGGCTAAGTAAAAATAAAACTAATTAAACTAAATAAAGTGATTAATAACCTGAAAATTGATAGATTCAGTCATAAAAAGACAAAACAACAACCCTGACACATCGTTTTCTAAAGCAGGATCAAGGGATTAGGGACAAGTTGCCCTAAAATTTAAAGGAATGTTCCAAGTATAATAATAAAGAAGATTCTTCTACTTAGTAGGAAAAAAGGTTCAGCTCCTGCCCTTTGACGTCATGTTTAAATATATAGGTTTTCTTTTAAATACTAAGTCCAATGAAACATTTGAATTGTCTGTACATGGAAATTAGGTTGGGTTAAGTTCCCTGGTGGTTTATTCTGATTTGCATTGTTTACTATCAGTGGAATCAGAAGTTATTTATACAGAAATACAGTCATCTGATAGATCTTAGTTTGGAGTATCTACAAATAACTACATACAGTACACAGAAATATTTTAAATTAAAAAACAGCTTTAAAATCATATTATTTTAAAAGTAGATTTTAAGATAGTAATTCTATGTTTCTCATTTTTCAAAAGAAAACATGAAATCACCTAGAAATTAATAAAAAAGATTTATGTGGCTTTTATAGTCAGCTTGGCATGTGTATGACATGTTTTAGGTGCTTTTAGTCAGATGATCTAAGAAAACAGAACAGGACAGATGTTCTTCTCTTTCCAATGTCTATTTTCTGTTACTTTCATTAATGTAGAGGATATATTAGGTGAGTAATGGCCTTATTAATTTATTATTATACTTGATTATTATTATTATTATTATTATTATTATTATTATTATTATTATTATTATTATTATTGTTGGTGTTATTGTTGTTGTTGTTGTTGTTGTTGCTATCAAGTCAATTCCATCTCCCGATGACCATATGGATAGTGTTTCTCCAGAACATCCTGTCTTCTCCAGAGCACACTAGACTGTGAGAACATGTAGAGTGGTGGGCAGCCCTATCCACTGTTCCTGGGGAGCAGTTGGTGCCTTGCCACTTCAGTCATGTCCGGGGATCAAACCGACGACCTTCCGGTCACAAGACCAGATCCCTAACCATCAGAACATGGCTTCCTCCTGTTTTACATTCAACTATCACAACCATAACTGTTTTCTCAACTGAACTGGTTCTTCTCATAATGTTTCAGGAAGGTTATCAGGGCTTCTTGTGAAAGGTGAGTTTTGATTTGGTCATGGATCCATTTATTTGTCTTCTTTGCTGTTCAAGGTTCTCCCAAAAGTATTCTCCAACACCAAAGGTCAAGGTTCATCAATACTCTTCCTGTCCTGCTTTTTATGTTCCATATTATGGACAATTCTAGTCTTTGTTTGACAAATCATCACATTTGAAGATCTTTCCAAGTTCCTTCATTTGTTTTATACTGAGTGCCAGATTATGTCATATTTCCTGATTGTTGGATCCATTTATTTATAAATGATTAATCCAAGTAGGCAAAAGCTGTCCACTTACAAGGGCTTTCAGTCTTCCTGATTTCACTTCCTGAGTGTTGTCCTCTGCAGATCAAAGGTTATTAGTTTCTTCCACCGATCTTGAATCCTCATCTTCTTCTTTTAGCTCTTGAAGAAGCTAAAAAAGTAGTTAAAGTCATTCATAATTCCATATTAAATAATATGAAAATGATTGTCTAACAATGAAGACAAATATCACACATTATGCACAGTTCTGGAACTTCAGTTGTCCAACCCAATTTCCCAACCTGTACCTCACTGAAAGCATCTGGAATTTGATCAAAAGAAAGATGGAAAGTCATAAAATGACAAGTTGCTTGAATGTTTGTCAGGAGAGACATAAAGTCACTCAGAAACAGTTTGTAAAGGAGGACAATTTCTGAACCAAGTGAAAAACTTAGCATTGTGGGGTTAGTATTGTTAAAATGAATAAAATCAATAAGAACTTGTCATGTTCTGCAAATAAAAGCTCTAAATTATCATCGTTGTACTTAAAATCTGGGATTTTTTTTATTTTACTCAAACCCATATCTAGTATAAAGAGTAAAAAGATAAATGTATTATTTGCAGTGGTTTTCCACAGCTGTGTATCAGGTAAGATTAAGATGCTACCTACACAGTCATATCAGAATATTATACCTTGTATCTACACTCATTGTCAACTCCACTGACCATAGAGGTGCACTTTGTAGTTCTACAGTTACAGACTGTAGTTTGTCTGTTTCTCTGTACACTTTAATAGCCTCCTTTCACCTGTTCTTCAGTGATCAAGACCCCAACAGGAGCACCACAGAGCCGGTATTATTTGAGTGGTGAGTCATTCCCAGCATTGTTGTGACACTGATGTGGCGGTGGTGTGTTGATGTTGCGCTGGTACAAGTGGATTGCAATCAGCAGAGCTTCTGGAGATTTTTAACACTAGCTCACTTACCTTGTTTTTCCACCTTGTAGATGTGAAATCAGAGACTGTAGCTCATCTATTGCTGCACAGTTTGTGTTGGTCCTCTAGTCATTCAGTGCACGTGACACACTTGACTGGTTGTTTCCAGTCATCCAACACATACACAGTAAATTTGCCAGAGTTATATTAACACTATTAGAGTTAAATTAACACTGAGGGTGTCAAAATGTAACACTCTCAGTGTTAATTTAACTCTAATAGTGTTGATTTAACACTGGCAGATTTACTGTGTACTATCACCACCACTACATCAGTGTCACTGCAGTGCTGAGAATGATCCACCACCCAAGTAATACCTGCTCTGTGGGGGTCCTGACCATTAAAGAACAGTGTAAAAGGAGACAAAGTACAGAGAAACAGATGAACTACAGTCTAAAATGGACAATATCTCCAAAGAGATGGTCATGATATGACTGTGTACATAACAAGGATGCTCCACTTATCTATATTAGTGGTTAGTTTATGACTCTCCCTCCTCTGGTCATCACAGTTTGACGTTAGATCAGAAATGGGTGTGGCTAGTAAGCCAGCGCGCACCTTGTTGTCCGCGCGCCACAGCCTAGGAAAGGGAGTGTAGGGGTTAACAGCGCTGTCCTCAGCCTCGTCCTGAAGGCGGCTTCAGAGGAGCTCTCCACACCTACAGTCCTAAAGCCTGCTTCCTTTCAGCACTGCGACTGTTCTCAGCTGCTCCGCTCTTCCTTCACACAGCGCTCCGGCATTCAGAGCCCCGGGGAGGAGCAGGAAACTCCACCTGACAGCGGAACACCTTTAACGGCATGGATGCGTTAAAATCCGCCGGCAGAGCCATCATCAAAAGTCCGGGAGTTCCGCGCCACACATGGGGAACCTCCAAACACGAAAGTGAGTAACTGAATGTGGCTGACATGAGAACAGTCTCTTACACATCTGTAATGCCTCTTATCTTCTGTGTTTGTGTGTGTAGAAGTGTAAAGCAGTCTTTAGTGTAATGTTTAACAAAGGAGGTGCTCACAGCATTGACCATCTGCCCACTGCTGGGTTCATTACTACCAGAAGTATCTAAATCTGGTGAGGTCCTAAAGATCCTCATATTACATGATGCTAACAAATGTATTCATAATATCTGTTATGTGCTTTTCTTATTGACAAACACTAAGCAAGAGTGAGAAAACTTTGCTAATACTTCTGACAGTTCAGCAGCATATTATATACATATTCTTTTACATAAACAACATCAGCATTTTTATTTGTAAAACTGTTCATTAGATGCATTTCATTATTGGAGGAATTGATGTCCACACTGGAATCCAGTAAATTATTTCTGATTTTACTACACTGAGCACAATTATATAATGAAATCCATCATATAGCAAACACAACAGTCATATAGTGAACTAAATCATACGATTAACTCAATCATATAGTAAAGTCAGTCACCATCATCTCAAACTGTCATCTCTGACAATCAAATGTTGAATTCAACTTGCCATATAATTAACACAAACTGGGATATAGAGACCTTTAGTAGTCATACAGTGAAGTGAGATTTTCATATAGTGACCTCAAACTATCATAGAGAACTCCAATAATCATGTAGTGATCTCAGACTGTCAAATAGGGGTCTCCATAGTTATATATGGAACTTCAACAGCCGTAAAGTGAACTCAAGCTGTCATGTAGTGAAATCAGACTGACATATAGAGAACTCTATAGTTATATATGGAACTCTGATTGTCATAAAGTGAACTCAGGCTGTCATCTAGTGATTTCACACTGTCATATGGAGAACTACAGTAGACATATAGTGAACTCAAACAGTCATGTAGTTAACTTGTACTGTCATATGGAGAACTACAGTAGACATATAGTGAACTCAAACAGTCATGTAGTTAACTTGGTCTGTCATATGGAAAACAAGAGTAAACATATAGTGAACTCAAACAGTCATGTAGTGAGCTTGGTCTGTCATATGGAGAACTACAGTAGACAGTGAACTTAAACAGTCATGTAGTGAGCTTGGTCTGTCATATGGAGAACTATAGTAGATAGTGAACTTAAACAGTCATGTAGTTAACTTGTACTGTCATATGGAAAACAAGAGTAAACATATAGTGAACTCAAACAGTCATGTAGTGAGCTTGGTCTGTCATATGGAGAACTATAGTAGATAGTGAACTTAAACAGTCATGTAGTGAACTTGTACTGTCATATGGAGAACTACAGTAGACATATAGTGAACTCAAACAGTCATGTAGTTAACTTGTACTGTCATATGGAAAACAAGAGTAAACATATAGTGAACTCAAACAGTCATGTAGTTAACTTGGTCTGTCATATGGAGAACTATAGTAGACAGTGAACTTAAACAGTCATGTAGTGAACTCAAGCAGTCATATTGTGAACTTAGACTGTCATACTGGACTCAACGTGTCATATAAAGAACACAATATTCATATTATGAACTCATTCTGTCATATAATGAACTCAGACTGTCATAGTCAATCATACTATAATGAGCTCATTTCTGAGTTATTGCGCTGAAAAAATACACTATGTTAAAAATTTCACATGATCTGTAAACACTTGTGTATTGAGTGGATGCTAGTAGAAAGTAGAATTCATAGCTGTAAATGGACATGAAAAAAACTGGTAATGTTTTGGTCCTCATCTCTGCTTTCATGTAGGTCTTTTCAGGTCCTCATCTCTTTCTGGTCATTGGCTATTTTTTGTTTTGTGCTTATGTGGTCCATCTTCCGTCATCTTCCATCAAAATTCATTGTTTTTTACCATAGCAGCTGGTAGAGAATAAAATGTGATTAAACTAAGAGACATCTAGGGCTGGTAACATTTTTTTAACATCATTTCAGTGAAATTATGTCATAACAATGTTATATGTATATAGTCTTCCACACGGTAGTTGTGCTGTAGTACCCATTTGACATTTAATATTTCAGACGTTCAAACCTAAAATCTCCCCTTGGCTACATGTGCTAGATGTTAACATCTGCATTGTTATGTGAAGCAAATGTGGAGAAATATGTGCTTAACACAATGTTTAAATATAAGTGTCTTTGTTAATGACAAACATACAAATGCACACAGTTGTCCTGTGGACACTGATGCCCTGATGACTGATTGAGGTGGGCAGTTCAGTGTGTGGAAGTTGTGCAGTCAGCTGTTGGTGTGTGGGGGTAAGAGGGGAGAAAGAGAGTGAGCTCAGGCTCTTTATGAAGGCGCCTGTGTCACATGAGGAGTGACAGGCAGTGAGGAGTTTGTGGCAGGCTGTAGCCTGCAGCCCAACATGCTGTCAGTCTGATGTGTGAAATGGCAGCTATGAGAATCATTCTTGGGGGGGGGGATGTCCCATTCTCACACTTGCACACAACAAAACTGAATGTAAATTGTGCAGTTAGAGGCACTTGCTTTCTGTGGCTCAGAGAAATGTCTTGCTGACTGACACTTTAGCAAATTAGCCAAATGAATTATTAAGTCCAAGTATGTGGCAGTGTAATTTGGATTTGCTTTCAGTGGATTAAATTTTAATGATTTCCCAATCCTTGCCTGTCTCTCAAGCGATGCATTACATTTGTGATTCGAAGCTAACAGGCAAAGGTCAAATGGTCTGGGTTTAATTGCTGCAGGTTGGAGGTTACAGATCTGAACTGGTAGCTTATTAATTGCTCATTAGCCTACTGCTAGTCTTGTTCATGACTCATTCAGCAGCCACACTAGCTCTTAAAGGCATGTTTACTGCACCTAATAGCCTGAAAAGACAAATCAGAGCAGGAATAATTTTGGGAATTTCCTAGTATAAGAGCATAAATGCTATTGACTACTGATGTTCAGTATTGATTAGTACAGTACAGTACAGTACTTTATCATAATATTTCCTATAATATAGTATAATAATGTATATTATTTCATTTCAGCTATATTAGATTACAATTGTAAATGTTGTTAATGCCTTCCACGCTTCCTTAGTACTGATTTACTATATTGTTGGGATGTGGTCTATATAATCTAGCTCAGATTCAAAATAATGGTTTATTGATGATTTATCAAAATATCCAGAATTTAAATCTTGTAGTCTTAATCTTAAATCACTTGTTCCAGGCTCTCAGGGCTAGTCGAGTTGTTATCTACCATCTATTGGCATAGGGAGTCAGGATCCTGTTGTAAATACCTTAGTGTTGTAAAGTGAGCACTCATGTAAAACCTGGGAAACCAGGAAGACAGAATGAAGTAAAGGGTAAATCAAACATTACATCATTGTTTGACGATTAAGGAAGCAAGACAAAGGTGCAGTGGTGAATTACACGTTGCACAGCCCTAATAAAAACGTCATAGCATGTGACTTCATGTCATAGCATGTGACTTCAACTTAGTCTTACCCAAAGACTTTTTTGGAAAGTAACTGGCAAAGAGACACTTAGCCATAACATTAACGAGGATGTATTAAATTAATTTCAATTAGAAATCAACAAACTAGTGATACACAGTCACATTATGACCACCTACATAATAGTGGGAATAACAACCTCCTGGCTCAGATTTGTTTACTCAATAGTGATCACTAACACTTTTCTCATTGCTCCTTTTTTATATGTAGAGGGTAACTGGTAAATTGTGGTGTGTCAATGGCTCTGTACCACTTGCTAGGGTTGTTGTTCTCCTTTTACACCAATGGCCTGTGGGGCACCACTGTTACATCATTGGGAGGCACTCACTCTACGAGTCCATTGTTAGTACACTTTCACTACAGTGGCTCTACAACATCCCACAAAGTCAGCGACTTCCAAGATGCTACCACCATTCACCTGGTACCCTTTAATGATTACCTTTTGGACAGTCAGATCATGTCCTTTGCCCAAGATGTTTGTTTTGCACTCTGCTACAACTGAAAGTTGTGCCTGATTATGTACATGTGCAGCAAACCCTGTTACCTGGCATCTCTGACGCCCCAGGCTGAGTTTATTCCTAACCAGGGATGGGTGTAGTATTCTTATATGACTGTGTGTAATGTAATATAACCAAGGGTGACAAAATGTTTATATAGAATAGAAAATTACCTACATTTAAGAAACTTTCATTTGCAGAGATATCAGTTTTTGATATTTTTGCTTGATTCTTCAGTTTTCAGGGTTGTACAACTTTGTCTTTATGTAGTCTGTATGCATTGTGACATGAAAGAGACTGTGCTATGCCTCTACTTCTGTCTGAATGTATGCAGTGCTGTATTTTATTGGCAGGTGCTCTGCAGAACATCCATCATTGCAGTGTACCTGTGAAGTGTGTACTAATTGGACAGGAAGCATCTCCAGTACAGCTTCTGTCCAATAATCATATAGTGAAGAAGCAGCGTCTATGCATATAGCAGCTGTAGCCTGACAAAACATAGCTATTTGCCGTTTATTTGCATCATCTCCGAAGTGTCTATCCTGACAGCTTAGTGATCAAACGTAGCCCATTCATGTCAATCACCGGAGCTTTTTGTGATCTGTAGTCAGCTCACAGTGGATTCTGAGGGACTGGTCCTGAAGGAAAACCTGAATTTAATAGCTATCTCATATTGCTTGTGTTTGTATAGGCTTTATAAATATTCATGAAGTGATGACTCTCCAGCCATGGCTTGGATTCAGAATTGAAATTTGGCTGTAATTTCCCCCCACAGATAAATAAGTGCAGCGAGTGGATATCTGCTCTCTCTCTCTCTCTCTCTCTCTCTCTCTCTCTCTCTCTCTCTCACTCTTTCTCTGTCTCTCTCTTCCCTCTCAAATGTTTGAATGTAGAGCAGCAAAGTCCATGTTTCCATTCCTAATGCCAAGAGCGTATGTGAAAGCTAAGCATATCCTGGTGGGGCTCCTGGTGGCCATCATCTGTCGAGGTCATTGAGTTGGCATGGCCAGGAAAGCTGGGGCACATGCCCACAGAGAAAGGCTTCTGTCCTGTCTGATCGTGTCACGGAAATGCAAGTGACTGTTCCAAAGGTCAGTTTGATTGCTATGAGGAGTAGAACACCCAGCCCCCACTTTCTACAGCACTGCTTGTGTTAAGGCTGTCCTCTCCTAGTGTGTACTGCCATATGTAGGTTACACTGTTGGGAGACACCAGTTTGTTCTACATTTAAAAGTATATGGCACAGTTTATACATCCTCTACAGAGGACTCATTTCTGCACAGTTTAATACACACTTACTGTTTATTTGTTGAATTTAACACAGTGGAAAAAATGGATATCAGTGTTCAGCAATGAGTTAAGAATAAATTATAGTTAATAAATAACAGTAACTGTGTATTACAAACTGTGTTTTTTTATTGTAGAACATGTATTAACTTATTTTCAAAGGATAAGTTATGGGACATTTTTATTGTTTTTATAGGTTAAAATATATTACAATTTTTATATTTTATAGATTAAAATATATTACACATTTTGTTGATTTTCTAAGTCAAGCATCTTGTACACATTGTCTACAGGAAATGAACTTGAATTTGGCATTTTCTATGCAAATAATTACATAGGTGTTGCATAGAAAATGCCAAATTGAAGTTCATTTCCTGTAGACAATGTGTATGAGATGCTTGACTTAGTAAATCAACAAAATGTGTAATTTAACTAGAGTCCAAAGACTTTTATACACAACAAGAAATGCCTTCCTTCTAGAAACTGTTAAAAACAGCTAATGTAATGTTAGATATGCTCTAGTCTTGGTTAAGTACCTCTTAACTGGATGTTTTCATTTGATGGACAACACTAAACCTGGCAGAGGCACTGAATTATGTCAGTCAGTACTGACTTAATGGTCAACTACATAACAATCTTCTGTCAGAAACTTTCCAAAGATTGACAAATTGTGCATGAAAACAAAGGGATTCTTTGTAATTATGCACATATACAGGGCTCCATGCTAAGTGGACTTCAAACACAAATGCCCAGCTAACTAGTGTTGTTGGTATCATCACTACCTAAATCAGAGTGGTCTACCATTCAAACACTATTCCATCAGTATTGGTTCTATGGTGGCTGATGGGTGGCTATGACTGTTGTGTAACACGTGCTATAATCAGTGATGTAATTCTTGGGTATGGTCTTCATATGGTACCCATAAACCTGAATATATTGCTAGAGATTAGGTGATTGCTTCTGATTTTTGTATCATATAATGTAATCATAAAGTGTCATTCATAATTTGGTGATGCTTTAACTGTTATTGTGATACATATATTTTCTGAATTTATTGTAGAAGTTGTCTGTACTTAAAAGAATATAATTCATCCTGTTCAACTGGTTATAAATCAGCACAGCTTCCATTATTAACACTCTACACAGTAAATATGTCAGTGTTAAATCAGCACTATTAGAGTTAAATTAACACTGAGGGTGTCAAAATGTAACACTATCAGTGTTAATTTAACTTTGATAGTGTTGATTTAACACTGGCATATTTACTGTGTACAGAAATGCAGATTTAGCTGCAGTACAGTCACTCCTTTAGCACTTATTCAGTGCTTCCCTGAATGATAAATATTGCCAATCCTGGCTAAATGCTGCAACATCTGAATAGAGGAAAGAATGTAGCTGTAGATTCCAGAATGAGTCTGTGACTGTGGTTGAGTCAGACAGGTGTCCGCTTAAAAGCTTCTGAAGGTTGATTAGGGGATTTGCTGACGACAGAAAACTGTCCTTTGTGACATTCCTCCAATTAACAAGAGTAGATAAGACACCCACATACTGTCTAGGTATACTGGACCACAACTTACCTCCAAAGAAATACATATAGAGACATGGAGGGAGGTACTGCAGTGTACTGGCACTCCACATGCTTTCACATGACTGGTCAGCCACTGCTATGCAGTGCTGTGCACCATTAAAAGGCACCCTCGGGAATTTATGTGCATTTTCACTGTAATTTGCAATTATTTAGTATATTTTAACGTTTCAACTTTTCACACATACTGTATTTGCCTCTTTATATCAGTTAGCTGCATAGCTTTCCTTTATCTTCAGTGCAGCTACTTTGAATGTGACTTCAGCCCTTATGACCCACAGGCACAGAGGAGAGTGAGACTGAAATAGTCAGAGATTCTCTATCCAACTGCCTAATTAAGTGCTGAGGGAGATAGAGAGAATGAGAGAGATAGAGAGAATGAGAGAGAGAGAGAGAGAATCTTGAGGGGGTCAATATGGTGGTGTGGTGGTTAGCATGCTTGCTTCTCAGCGTTGATGTCTAGGGTTCAAGTCCCCATCTGGGTGGAGTTCTCCTTGTGTCTGTGTAGGTTTTCTCCCACAGTCCAAAAACATTGATGCCAGGTGAACTGGGTAGTTTAAATTGTTCTTGTAGATGTGCCCTGACTTGTGCCAGGGGACGAATCGTGACCCTGATCAGGATTAAGCGGATAAGATAATGGATGGATGGAGTACCTTGAGGTTCATTAGACTGTTTTCACTAAAAAAGTGACAAAAAGGTGAAAAAAATCAAACAATTAAAAAAATACATGAATAAGATAAGAAGGTTTGTTGTTACTTAGCAGTTTATGCAGGTAATGTTGATACTCAGGATATGCTCAGAAAAGTATTATTATTATTGCCATGATTCCACAGCTCTGGTTCCTCATGTCATGTGTGATTATGTTTGGCTTAAATGTTCCCTCTTGTCCCACGTTCTGCGTCGGTCATTGTATAGCCAATCTGTCATGTATTGTCTTATTAGCCTAGTTCAGTTTGTTTACACAACCGAGTCACAGTTACTGTTGGAATTTATGTTAAAGAAGAGATGTTGCACCCTGCATCCGACTCCTGCACCCTTTCTGACTATTTTAAGTGGGCGGCACGGTGGCTTAGTGGTTAGCACGTTCGCCTCTCAGCGCTGAGGTCTTGGGTTCGAGTCTGCATCTGAGCGGAGTTTCCATGTTCTCCCCGTGTCCGCGTGGGTTTCCTCCGGGGTCTCCGGTTTCCTCCCACAGTCCAAAAACATGGAGATCAGGTGGATTGGATACTCTAAAATTACCCTGGTGTGTATGAATGTATGTCTGTATATATGTATGTGTGTATGCCCAGATATGGTTGGCACTCTGTCCTGGATGATCCCCCTAGTGCTCGATGCAGTCCTCCAGGTGGACGGTCGCTTCTGGTTGAGAGTACGCTGTGCGTGATTGGCAGCCGCTTCTCACCGGTGTGTGTGTAAATGGAGTGTGTTGATTGTACAGCGTCCTTGGGTGTCTAGAAAGGCGCTGTATAATGTGTATGATTGTAAATTACAATTTAAATATAAAAACAAACTAAATATATAAAACAAATAACTAAATAATATAAAACAAACTAACAAACAAAAGGCTTGAAATATGTAATTTTACATGTAATATATATCAAATATATGACTTTATGTAACCCTCCCGCCATCTGCCTCGTCCACATGTTCCTTGTTTGTTTACATCTGCCATCTTGTCTCCACATGCTCTTTTGTTTACGTTTCACATGTGTTGTCCTGTCACCAGGTGCTTCTGCTTACATTCACGTCATGTCGCCTCCTCCAGCCACATCATGTATTGTTCATCACACAGCCCTGCTGTATCATTTCCTTCCTAATTACGTTCGCTATAAAGCCTCCCTATTGTGTCACAGTCATTGAACACTGTTCACAGTTCTGTATGTCTTCATAGTCCATATCATGTAATTTCTTAGCCACAGTCTTCATCCCACTTTACCTTTATGAAATTAATAAACACAAATGAAGTTTAAGTCTAATTCTAACTTTTAATACATTACTATGAATTAAACTTGTGACAGGTATAGTTTAGATATGCTACTATTATTTAAATATAGAATATAAGAATTGGAAGGACTGTAGAGAAATGTAGGGTACCAAGTTGTTTTCCTGTCACTTTAAAACGACTGAACTTTCTCTGCATTGTGGGAGATGGTGAGAGAGACAGATAGAGAGAGATTTGGCTTGTATGAGACAAGCAGTTGAGCAGGGCTGTCAGAGAGGCAGCAGTCACACTGACGGTAATCACACTAATCATGACTGCAAGTCACCGGCACCCAACGTTGCATCCTGAAGAGTGATACAACAGTGCATACAGGGCACATGAGATCACTCACTGTGTGTCTCTAGTCTCACCTTCAAGCCAAAAAAATGCATGTTGGCTGTTGTTCATTTGTATTCAACTTGCATTGCACTAAGAATAAAATATATGGTAAGAATCTGAAGTGCCTCTTTGTGTTCACTCATACAGTAGCTGTAGTCATAAGCCAAGGATGGCTAAAGCCCTCATCTAATCCCACCTGTGACTGAAGTTTGTTTATGCATTTGTAAAGCTCTAAAAGACTTGCAAATGTGTTTTCTACTCAACAGGAAATTAAATTATTTTGGCCATTTTACTCAGTTATTTATATGGAGATTAGCACCCAGCGATAGACTGGCGCCCTGTCCTGAGCTTAGTTGAATTGTGTAATGCCCTGCCCTGCGCCCAGTGGGGGGTAGGGGACTAACCACGACCCTGATAAGGATTAAGCGGGTGTGTAAATGGACGGATGGATTTATATGGAGATTAATGTTCAGCTAAACATAATCTTGACAGATCTATCAGTGCTCAATTCTGTTATTTTTATTTGTTATGTATCGATCTAATTGTTCAACGAGTTCACAGTGTAAGACTGGTGGAGTCACATGCAGCAAAACAATGGAGCTGGTAGTGGACTACACAGGAAGCAGGCGAGGCTATACCACCCTGAAGAGCTCTTTTTTGGACATTATGAGAAGAACCAGTTCACTTGAAAAGAAAGTTAAAGGTAAAAGAGGAAGATCAGCAAGAAGATAGATGGATTCAGATGAACCATGAATGAGTTATTAAGAAGCTTGAAGAGTCAATCAGAAGAGAAGATGCTCTTATTTGTATTAGTCTGAGCTTCTCAGTAATGATTCCTGCTGGATAAGTTAAATGCTATAACTGTGTTCACTTGGAACTGTTTTCAGTGAGTAGAAAATCCTTCTGGGCTTGTGTTTAGTTCCTTGTTGTTTGTGTGTAGTTAACAGTGTTGTATGTATGTGTGTGTGTGTGTGTGTGTGTGTGTGTGTGTGTGTGTGTGTAATTGCTGAGCTGTGTGGGTTGCAGCCCTGTGCTCAGTGTCTGACAGCATGTTCTCCTAAAAACAACAACAAAGCCAAGAAACAGATGCAAACAGAGATGGAAAAGCACAATTCTTCCTTGTCTTTGAGAGACTCTCTTTCTTGTCACAATATTTTTAGCATTCAAAGTGCAAAAGTGCTCAGAGTTGTTCCTCTGGAAACAAATAATTATCCCACAGCATCTCTTCTCACACACACACACACACTCTCTCTCTCTCTCTCTCTCTCTCTCTCTCTCTCTCTCTCTCTCTCTCTCTCTCCTCTCTCTCTCTCTCTCTCTCTCTCTCTCTTTCTCTCTCTCTCTCTTCCCATTGTTCTGTTTCACTGTCTCACTCTCTCTGTTCTCAAGCTCTCTCCTCTCTCTCTGTGTGTTCTCTGACTAACTGCCTCTGTCTCTCTGTCTCCATGTTCTCTTTCTATGTCTCTGTGTCCTCTGTTTCTTTCTTTCTGTGTGATGTCTGTCTCTTTCTCTTTATCACTTGCTCTCTCTCTCTTGTCTCTCTCTTTGTGCTCTTGTGGTCTCTTGTGTCTCAATATTGTCTCTCTGTTCTCTGTCTACTCTCTCTCTTTCTCTCTTTGTCTCTCTTTTTTTCTTCAGTGTTTGAGTGTTCTATGTGGCTTACCCCCTACAGGCAGTGAATAATAGAAGAGAAGAAGACTGTAGACAAGGGAGACATTGACAGAAGGATGAGCGTATCTAGCAGACACACACAGTAAAACACATGTGGACCTGACATGTTGGTCCTGGGACAACTTCCTGGAAATGGGTGCTTTGCTTCATTGTTCTTTCTGTAGTGTATGGAACAAAAAATAACATTGTGTGGGTCATTCACAGCACCCAAGTCTCACAAGCTAGACATCTGACTATTGTCAGTGAGTGTCATCACTTTGTTTAATAGGAAGAGGCTGCCTGACTGTCACGCAAAATGATGAAACAGTGTTGTTTTAGTGTGACATGAAGGAGCAAAACGGTGCTAAAACAAACCTGCATGAAACAGTTTTTTGCTCAGCAGCAAGCACACAGAATATATTAATAACTGTCAAACTAAACTTTTGGGTAACCTTTAAAGATGTTGTTAAATCATGTTATTTTATAGCTAAGATCTGGCTCTGTTTTCTCATTGGCTTGATAAAAATTGGTGCAGGGATATATGTACACATGGACCTCCAATCAGAAAATAACCCAAAATTCTGAGTAAATCGTGTTAATCATGAGGCTTATGGATTTTTGTTGCCCCAAGTGTTTGCTACAAAGCTGAAATGTGCTTTGTTTTGAAGACCCCCCCCTTAACCCAGACTGACATTCATCCTCCAGTGGACACCCCCCACTCCATGGACTGACATATATTTGCCAGAGACTTAATCCCCCAATGTCTTCCAGTCCTGACACCACCCCTGTAGTAAATATCAAAACATTAGTGCATGTCTGTGGATGAGCATCTGAGACTATATTTTAAATATCATCCATGCTAAAAACCTTATCTATACAAGAACCCAAAAACATCTAAAAAAATGCACAGATGAGCATGCTAGTCCAATTAGGGTAACATGAAACACCTTAAGAAGAAATGACAAGAGCCAAAACACTGTTTTTGTGTGGACATGAGGTACAGTTGAGCAATCTGGAGAAGATTGAATTGCGATTTTTAGGCTAATATTTTCACTCTAAAATTAAGGTTCAGGCCTGTTTATTTATTCCAAGATGACAGTTTTCTGAGTTCGAGACTTGACCCTTGAATAAGTTGTGATTATGATAACACAACACATGGAGGTTTGGTTGCAATGGATTGGTCCAACTTATCTACAGGGAGTTATCTCAGAACTCAAGCTTAGGGTAAAAATTTCATTTGTAATAAAACATAAAAAATAATAAAATCACAGCTCTGATTGTCTTTCAGTCCTAACATGAAGTCAAAATGTAGAATTTATTTTTTCAAAAATATGTAGATACTGTATGTGTGACTAGAGTTGCCACCCGTCCCGTAAAATATGGAATCGTTCCGTATTCGTAAATTTAAATTTGCGTTCCGTATTGAACCGATACGGGATTCGGTTTGTTCCGTATTTTTATCAAAGGGGTGAGAGAAGGTTGAACTGAGACAGAACGATATGTGTGAATCTGCTGCTCTCTCTCTCTCACCCTCTCTGTCGTGTTTTAGTAGTGTGTGTGTGTGTGTGTGTGTGTGTGTAGGTGTGTCTGTGTGTGAGTGTGTGAGTGAGTGTGTGAGTGATGGGTCATTGGCGAACGAAATGGCTCTTAGAGTTGACTTTTTGAAGAAAAGAATCTGGGAGCCAGATTCGTTTCCCCCCCATTGAAGTCGCACGGGATTGGTCAGTTACACCATGTAAGGTATATATTTATTTAGTATTACTGAAGTGCACACTTTCATTTGATGTGATTAGAATGTGGTGTACTATAATTGCTTCGGCCTGATATTGTATTGATTCCTGTGTTGAAGTATTGACCACATCTGTCTGAAGTGAGTTTATTAAGCCTTAGCCTTTCTGTGGAGATGACCTTTATCTGGATCTACTCTGTGATAATATTCTACTACTTGATGTCTGCGTCATTAGAGAAACCACACTGATGTGACATGGAAAGAAATGTTTAAAAATAGTGGTTTGTGGTCTGAAATGTGCTTTTAAAAGCAGCTTTATTTCTTTGACTTCCCCAGTACTTTCTTTATGGCAACACAACAGCTTAATAAGGTGTGTGAATGATATAGTAATATCATGGCCATGACTTTTCCCATGAGTTAATAAATGAATTGAACCAGTGATCTTCTGGTCACAACGCTGCTTCATTAACCCATGACTTTCCCAGGATGTATTTGGTAAATTTCTTGCATACATTCTTGAGGGCAGAAGATTAAGATTAAGATTAAGATGAACCAATTTGCCAATGTGATTTTCACACAATGGAGCTGACCTCCGCATTTAACCCATTAGTGCAGTGAAACACACACACACACACACACACACACACACACACACACACACACACACACGTGAACACACTAGGCTGTGAGAATTTGTGCCCGAAGCGGTGGGCAGCCCTTATCCACCGGCACCCGGGGAGCAATTAGGGGGTTAGGTGCCTTGCTCAAGGGCACTTAAGTCATGTCTGGGAATCGAACCAGTGACCTTCTGATCACAAGACCAGATCCTTACCACTAGGCCTAGGCCAGAATATTTCAAGTGAGGGTTTGTCCAAAAATTGAATAAAGACATTTTTTTCTTAAAGACTACAGTCAGCCTACATTTTCTTATCCAACATCATCAGACAGCTGAACACAATCAGCAGAGAAAATTAACTGTCAATTCTGTTTTACCTAACATTTGGGTATGACATACTGTTGTTTATGAAAATGTATAATAATCATGTAAGCTTCTGTTTTTAACTAAACACAATAAGTACTTTTAGACTTCAGAATACTGTATGTCATACAGGGTCAGAGACCAAACAGTCAAGTCTTTAGTATAGTGTAGTTGGTAACACCACAGAACTCCTATGTAGCAGTCTGGGTTTTAATTCCAGGTTTGGGCAATCACACAGTAAACCAATACGAGTTCTTGTGCAAGACTCCTAATGATATGTCTATGAGCTTGTGCCAGTTGCATAAAATGTAAATATGATATGACACTCAGATACATTTTTGCAGGCTTATATGGTGAAATATTGTAATGTTCTACCCAGTAAAGAATGAAGGAATAGGTGGACTCACCCACAACCCTGAGCAGGGCTAATGGATGGATGAATGGAGTGTGGGTGATTTAAGAAAGCAGTTTGAAAGATGCTAATTAGCATGAGCTTCAATTAGCCTCATAACTCCAAAGAAGCAAACTTTGGGCACCAAACATGTCTTGACTGATCAACTGTAATTGAGGAAAGGGGGTAATTGTGTTAATGAGATTTTTGACAGAAGCAGCACTTTAGTGCTGAGTTATTAATTATTCAGTTTATGTAATGTCAAAACTGCCTTCACTTTCTCTCTCTCACACACACCACATATTCTGACTCTGTGTGTCATTCCCAGCTGACAGATCTAACAGCATTCAAGAAGTGAAGTCATGTGGTGTTGAGTTAATTATGCAATTGTGAATGAAAAATTAAGGCTTCAGAGGGAAATCTCAGCTGCGTGTTCAAAGGGAGGAGAAATCTGTAACTTTCCAACCCCTCCTCTCTTTGGGCCCTGGACAGCTGTCAGAAAAATATGATGCAACCCCCCCCTCCTGTTTTTTCTTCTTCCTCATCTGTATTTCTCTAGCAGCCTGTGGTTCTCAGATATGAGAACCCCTCTCTCTTTGAAGCTGCACCCCCGTTGTTAAACCCGCTTTCATTGTTACCTTTCTCCTCTTTATTTTAAGCAGGGAGGGGGAAATGTGCACCTCTTCTTCTTGTTTTGGTCCTACTCTATGCTCTACCAACCACTTTATTTTTTATCAGGAGAAGCTTTTATCATACTGAGAGAAAAAGTCAAGCTCAAACAGTTTGGTTTTGCAATCAAAGACTCCATGCTGAGAGGAAAAGCTAAAAAGCAAAAAAAAAATGAGATATATATTCCGCTTGTGACTGACATTTCACACATAACGAGGCTGTTTGTGAGTGTGCAGAATAACCACATTCATATTTTATCACAAATTACATAAATGCATGAATGCTGAATGATCTGAATAATTAATAAATCCCTTATGTTTATGATTCTCATAAACTGGGGCATATAATGCCAGCTGTCATGCGAGAGATTCTGTGAAGGGTTTTCACTGAAAACATTTAGGCATTCAGGGTGGTCTCTGAGGGTCATGTTTTCTTGGAATTGCTTTTGTAAATCTACCAATTTCTTTATACTTTTATGCTTCATACTTCATTCTACATGAGTGCACTCAACTTGTCCTTTAATTTGGGGGTTAGCTATTAATCTTTGTGAGATTTCAATTGCGTTCTTTGTTTTTAAAAGGTCTGGTACATTGGATTGTACACAAAGCCAAAACATAACAACGACTATGCCATGAATTTAGTCTCACAAATATGTCATACTGGATCATACTTTGTATTCTTCTGTTAGCATCGTCAGAGCCTCGTCCCCTCTCCCTGTCAGTCGTGTTTGGGTTCCTACTCCATGTTTCTTCGTTTTATCATTGTCCACATGCCCTGGTTATGTCATCTAATTGTCCACGTCTGTTCCCTCGCATGTTTCCTGATTACTTCCTGTATATATTCTCCACTTGTCATCTTTGTGGTTGTGAGTCATTGTAAGCTGTACCTGTTGGTCCTGTGTTAATGTCTAGTCTACCCGTGTTGACAATAAACTGTCTACTTTGGATTCACCCCTGCTATTTTGCCAAGTATGTATGACTAATGAAACGTAACAAGCACAATATACAGTAAGTAGAATAGAGAATAATAACATTAGAAAATTACAAAAGGTGTAAGAGTAATAAAGAGCTGAGGGAGCTAATAGGGATGTAAATAGTAGACTTAATATACACACACTATAATATACAGAAAGTACAGATGATATAAACAATTACAGAAACTGACCATCTGACCAGCTGTGCAAGTGACTGCAAATGACCAATATGTAGCAGTTTGTTTGTGATTGATCCAGTTTGAGTTCAGTTCAATGAAATTTGGAAGCTCAGTTCAGTTGTAGATGAGTTTATGGATTAGAATGTGAGGTGTCCATTGTTGCTGAGGAGCTACAGCTCTGGGGAAGAAGCTGTTAGCGTGCCATGTTATGCCAATTTTGATGGTCCTCAATCTTCTACCAGACGGGAGTGTCTAGAAGAGGTGATGTTCAGGATGTGGTGGGTCAGTTGTAATTTTACCATCACACTTCCTCACCCTGCTGGTGTAGAAGCATTGGCAGATTGCATCCGATGATCTCTGCTGTCCTGTTGATGTGCTGGAGTTTGTATCATTCTTGGGAGGTGGAGGAACCAAACCAGACGGTTATGGATATTGTGAGGATGGACATGCTTATAGCTGTGTAGGATTGGATCATCACAGTCTGTGGCAGGTTGAATTTCTTGAGCTGTCTCAAGAAGAACATCCTTTGCTCTGCTTTCATGGAGATGGAGACTGTGTTCTTCTCCCACTTCAGGTTGCTGGATACGGTGGGGCCCAGGAACAAGAGTGACTCCACAGTGGAAGCTTTTATTGTTAAAATATTATTGTTCACAGTCCCAAGAAGAATGTAAATCTCCCTCAGATATGTTGAAGTAAATAAAAGAATGTACTTGAAGTATGAACTGAATGAACTAAACATGGTTAAATAAAAACAAATGTTCTAAATGTAAGTGTTATTAAAGCTGTAGAGGGCAGCAGTGAATATTGTTTGGTTATTTGAAAGTAAACTGTGTCTGTGGTCACTTTGGATCCAGCAGGCACAATGACGTTGTGACCAGTGGTGGACAGTAACGGAGTACATTTACTTGAGTACTGTACTTAAGTACATTTTTTGAGTATTTTTACTTTGAGTATTTATTTTTTGGTGAACTTATGACTTTCACTGCACTACATTTCAAAGACAAAAATTGTACTTTCCACTCCACTACATTGCTAGGAAGCTTGCCGTCATTTGTCCCTTTTGGCTCAGCATAGCTTTGTAGTTCGCTGTTGCGGTTTTTCTTTACTGAAATGCAATTGGACACACGCTATGCTCCTCACAAGAAGGGGAACCAATCACAGTCTCTGCTCACACCTGGGATTTGTAATTACGCCATCGTCGACTTGAGCTGAGCTCCCGCTTTCATTCAAACAGAAATCAGCAATGGAGACGATTGGAGAATGTCAAGTGGAGAAACCACCGCACCTATGGCCATATCTCAGCTCCATGTTTGATATTTCAGCACTAAAAATTGTTTGTATCAATTTAAATGTCTTCTGTGTTTACTGTGAACAAACTATATTTCTGCAATTAAGAACTCACCATCCAACCTTTAAGTTTTAGTGAGAAATAAAATATTGTTGTCCTTTTAATTGGATTTGTTTTGAGTTTGTCTTGCTGAAAAAGTTGTTGATTCAGGTATTAATCTAAATTACTCTGTGCAAAGCTTTCACTGATTTGTAAGCTTCTATGTTAAGTATGGTAGTTCTTAGTTACCAGTGTTACTGTTTGTGAGGGAAAAAGTCTCTTCTGTTTTTTTTTTTTTTTTTTTTTTT
>BRDA01084915.1:44230-65073 GCA_036984385.1 Crenuchus spilurus
GGGGTTAGAATATAAAAAAATGTCAAAAATAGTTGTTTTTATTGCATTTTCATGGTGAAGTTTTACAGGTGGTGTAGACTTTTTGTTGCAGGGTGGTTCTACATGTCAATACATCAGATGGTTTCCTCAAGTTACAAGGTTCTGTAGAAGCACTCAAAACAATACAGCAATGTACTGATATTAGAAAATATAATTTGCACTTTTGAAAACTTAAGTATTTTCAAAAGTAAGTACTTCAGTAAACTATTGACTGAGCAACTTTTACTTGTAGTAAGATTTTACCACAAGTATCAATACTTTTACTTAAGTATTAGAGTTGAGTACTTTGTCCACCACTGGTTGTGACAATGTTCTGACATCGTTGTCTATGTTTTAACAAAGTTGTATAAGGTGTGTCTGCTGGAAAGCTACTGAGTATGGACAGACAGAAAGCAGGACAACTTGACTTTGTTTCCTGAAAGCATCATTGAGCCATTGCTGTGGTAACCACAGGGAGAAAGTGTTCAAAAAGATAGACTCTATCATTTTGATACTGGCTCATCAATGCCAAATAAACACATACCTGGTGAATTTTTTGACCACTTTGGACTTGATGACACCAAAGAAAATGAGACAATTGTGATAATTTTTTATAGACATGACAGCCCAAGGTTCACTAAACTCTTTCACTTTCACCCAGCACATATACTCAGTAACAGTTAATATGAACATCACATCCTGACTAGGATCTACCAGTGTGGCTGAATAGTTTTTTTTTTCTATTTTCTATTATGAGGATGCACTCAACTACATTATATTACTTTCCCACATATCCACAAGTACCACCTCCATGTACATAATGATACAATCACTTTACATAAATTCATATAGTGAGCCTACAAAAGCCTGATTTACATGTCTTCTATAACACCATGTAAAGGCCTTTGAGCCTGACTGTACTCTGCAATGGATCTCCTTACTTAGACTGAAGCGTGGGGCTGTATGTGAACTGCTGTGTTCAGCTTTCTGAGGCTCTTAGAGCCCCCCTTTCTCCTACGGCAGTGTTTTCCCAGCTTAGACCTTTAACCTGAGCCATTACTGAGAGCGTGTAATGTGTGGGGGACCCATTGTGGAACCACCCACAAACCCACCAATCAGCAACAGCAGCATGCAGAAGCTGCGTTAGAGATGAATCCCCATGGGAGGCCTCTGATGCTGCACACACCAGCTGAGCCCCACCCGTACGCATGAGCCCATGTCAGATAACAGAGCTAGCCATGGAAGCTGCTTTATGCCTGGATAACATGGAAGTAATCCAAATAGGACAGCATGGATGCTCAGGAGGAGACTGTAAACATTAGTGTTCTAACTAAGATAATGCCAACGTAATCTTAACCTTAATCCTAATCCTAAAGTATAGATACCGGTACTAAATCATATTAAGGCACAAAGCTTAGAAACTTCACAGATACTTGAAATTTAGAAATTTGTTGAAATTTGATAGAGAATTCACATATTGTATTTTATTATAATTTAATTTCTAATATTTGCCATTTTTTCCCTTCCCAATGTAGTAGTAACCAATTAACCCATCCCATTCACTAAGGATTCTCCCCATCACTTTGCTATGTCCCTGACTCTAGGAGGGTGAAGCCTCCTCCGATACGTGATGTGGCCACCAGCTCTTTTCGAACTACAGCTGATACACCGTCACTGGGGAGCCAACACGCTAGGAGGAAAGCGCAGGGTTCCCAGCTCTGATGGACCAATCAGTAGACGCCTGAGCCAGTGGACATTATATTGTGAAAGTGAGGGAAAAGAGCGGCATCTACCTGCCCAGAGAAAGAGAGCATGGCCAGTTTTTGCTCTCTCAGGCCCCGGCTGTTGATGCCGATCAGCATGACCGGGATTCAAACTTGCGATTCCCTGATCATAGTGTCAGTGTCTTAGCCCAGTGAGCCACTGAGTGATGGATTGGCACCCTGTCCTTGGTTTGGCTAGAATAGTCTAAATCCCTGCCCTGCGCCTGGTTAGGGGGTGGGGGAATAACTGTGACCTTGATGAGGATTAAGAGGATAAGATAATGCAAGTGTGAAAAAGTGTATACAAAAGCATGTCTCATATGCAAAATTGAGAATGAATAGAACATTATAGTGACATTTCTTTGGAAATTGTTTTTTCTGAAAACACAAACTGAGAGGTTGCAATGCCTATTGGATGACCACCCCAATGACTTACATGTAAGAGTATTGTGGATAAAAAAAAAAATTCTAAATTCAGAGAAGCACATCAAAATCAATGTCTGTTAATCAACTGTATGACAACCATGAGAAAGATATTAAATGGGGAAATGTCTAGAAAAATAGAAAACCCTTTAAACTTAAAAAAATAAAACACTTATAAATGAAAGCAGTGGGCAGTTACAGCAGTACCTAGCCATTGGCTTAAATTATAAATGGTGTTTTGGGGTTTAAGTTCATGGAAAAGCATTGAAATGATTGTCTGTGGTAAATGACCATATGCGTTAGATGTGTCAGATAGACATTAGGTTGAAAAATTAGTTTTCCTTTAAGTAGCTTGCCCAAGGGTACAATTGTGTAGTGTTTTATCTGGCTTGCCATGCAAGATTTAGATCAATACCAGTGTTGGAATTATTGGAAAGCACTTTCGCTGTGGCTGGTGATACAGCCTAAAATCATCATTTAAGTGGTAAACTGTGCATAGCAGGTTATCAAAGTTATACTGGTGGCCCATTTCTCCTGGTGACAAATGTAAAGAGCACACAATACAACAAACAGGTCTGTTGCTGTTACCCAGAGATTTTTTTGTGATTTTTGCCTCTCATACTCTGTCCTGGATTCCAGTTATGACCTACAGTCAACAATGCGTTATTTTAAAATGACTGGCACTTATTCCAGTGGAATTTGGCTTCAGATTGGTAATTAAATGAACAAATAGCAACTCCTAACTGTTCTTTTAAGAGAAAGATAAACAGTTCCTTTCCTAATGTTTGTCTTTGGTGTGAAGGATCATGAGACAGTCACATGCATAAAATGCTTATACACTGTCTGCCAGTGTGGACTAAATAGGCTTTAATAGACAAAAAATCTAAGGCAAGTGCGCTGACTTCTCTATCAATTCTGGAGAGAATATTTGACCTGGTCTTTAACAGCATCTTGAACTCAACTTTTGCTACTGATAGCTCCATCCAGCAGGCATTGAGCAGCCAGTGTGATCCCTTTTCCTATTATCATGAAGCCATGACGTTAAGCTACTTTCTTATGAAGGCATATGGCTCAATTTCATGGTGATTATGCTCTGCAGCAGATCCCATTGAGTCCAACCAAAAACCGTTTCCAATAAATCTTCCTGAAAGAAGCTTATTTGTTATTGCTTGCTCTGTTCTTTTCACATCTCAACCTCTTTGCATTGTTTGTAGATAATAAAAACTCAAAATGGATTGATTGGTAAATCATGAAACCTTTTTTCCTGTAATCAATGCATATATTCATTGTTATTGTGTCAGCAATCTTGATCATCTGCTTATCTAACTGTCAAAATAAGATTACTCAGTATTATATATGAATGATACTGTATGTCTTGGAGTTGGTGTTGGAGAACTTTCAAGACATGCCAGTCAAAAGGGTGAAGTTGCTCAGTGTGTGTTATATTTGCTTGGTTGGCATATCAAGCAGAAAGTCATTAATTCATTCAGATTTTTGAAGAAACTCCCTCCACAGCCTTGAGGCGAGAGATGTTGTCACTCTCCCAGTCATGAGATAAATCTCTTTTTTCCTCTGCTCATTAATTCCATTTGCGCAGTCATGCTTACAGCTGATAACCTTTGTCATAATTACAGGCCTTGTGCAGATATGAGTTGGCTAAAAAGTGATAGGAATTAATTGGAATTTGAAATGAATGAGGGATTACTTTCAAAATAAATTCCTCCCTGAGCTATCGTCTTTCCCCTCAAGCATAATATTTGAATCTCAAGTTGAAATTGTGTTCAGACTCTGAAATGACTCTGTCGACTTTTGTGCAGATATGAGTTCTAACACAAAGGAGATAGGATCTCTGTTAGAGCCAATAACTAAGATCGCTTTAGTTTGGATAAGAAATTGTGAAATCCAATCTGTTCTCCTTCAGAAGCTGTGGCTCAGCCACTATGACTGCTTTTCAGGGATGTAAGCTTTTGTTGTGTTTGTCTAAGCTGCCATGGACCCCCACCAGGACCCTTACTGCCAAGCAGAAAATGAGAAAACCGATGTGTTGAAGGAAAAAGCATCATGCATGCTCTCTTTTAGATTCCTTGTTATGTGGACATTTAGAAACCTTTTGAAACAATCAATATTGGAGATTATTAATGTTTGGTTAATGTGCATAGCATTTAATTTCAATGTAAATAGTGACTCTTCTGTAGGTCATTTCACTACTGTTAACCCTCTGGAATTGGCTCTCCCGCCGGTGGCATATTAACAAAATTAATAACAAAAAAAAGGAGCATAAATAAGCAGAGACATGTCTGTGAGAGTGAGTCAGACAGCTATGCATATTTTCCCTCAAGAACACAATGTCATTCATATGACAATGACATGGTAATTCCAGACATTCCATTGGCTGGATTACCAGCTGTGGAATGTGTAGTATTTTTACCAAACAAAGGACTCTCACCTGAGGTGAAGCTGACCAATAGATTTCTCCCTGAGTGTTTTACACCTATGTCATAAATATTCAGTGTAGGGTTACTGGCTGAGTGAAAACAGTGTTAACTCATATATGTTAAGCTTTAGAAATAAACCCACAATAATTCTTAATTATTCTTAAATTATTAAACATTCTTAATACTGTAATACCATTGTGAAGCAGTCACATCTGTTTATTCAGTTCAGAGCTCAAACGTCTTGACTGGAAATGTTTAGAGTGTGTTTTCACAATATATCAGCACATCTGAAAATGGGTTTTTGGAAAGTCTAAGTTTAGAGCAGATTTAATCAAAATATAGATTTATGACACTCTTACTGTTTTGTTGCTGAGTTTGTGATGAACAAAAGCCTGTGTAACACTTTGGAAACAAATAATTTTAGATGGGTGTAATTTGTAAAAAAAAAAGTCAAGGCATATCAAACTACATCAGATTGTCTGAAATACCCTCAGACTGCAGAGGGTTAATTACAGGCATATACATGATGGAAATGAGGCTAACCAGTAAGCACACAATCCATTAACTGATAAACATAAAATGAATGGCTATATGCTATGTTATTATGTTCTAAATATGAGCTATTGTTCTGTTCATGGCTGTGCCGTGTTCCTGCATATCTACATTTAAATGAATGTTTTCCATTTATGCAACCTAATAAAACAGAACCTCCCGTATTGAAGACTCTCACAATATTACATCTGTTGCTAGGCAGTGGATTGGAATTCTAGACTTTTCTGTGGTCTCGTCTCATAGATTGTTGTGACGTCCTGAGCAGAATGACAAGACTGAGAGATGCTGTGTATTACTCCAAGTGCAAATTTTTCTGTTCATAATTGACAAAGGAAATATAAAGGTTCCACAAGTTCTAGGAATAAACTTTCCAATAAGGAATAACATCTCCCAAAAAAATAGAATATCATGAAAAAGTTCATTTGTGTTCATAATTTAATCAAAACATGCCATTTTACATTTTCAGAAGATTCTTCACATTCTTTAATTACCCAGCAATTAAAGATGTCTTTACAAAAGCATGTATGTTTCTTCAGTTTGCAAGAATGGTTCTGTAAAGAGCCATGAAAAGTTCTAGAGAGAAACAAAAGTCAAGGTAACCTTCTTCTAAGGGTTGTCAAACTCCAGTCCTGGAGGGCCAGACTCTATCCCAATTTGGTGATCTTCCTGATCAAATACACCTGATTCAACTCAGCAGGTAATGACCAGGTTTAATTGTAGTATCAGAACAGAAAAATCACAAAACTGTGCCAGGACTTGTATTTGACACCCCTGTTCTATGGCATCACTCCATAGAGCTTTTTGGCATCTTTATATTAAAGAGTGTATCTCTTTCTCTTTTTCACTCACTCTGGCACAGACTCAAAAAGTCACCAACACTTGACCTCGACTGAAGGCCTCGTGGCATTGAGGCAGTCGGTGAAAAGACTCAAGAGACTCAGCATTGAGTTAGCAATGATATTTGGCTTGAGCGTGATTGAGTCTGAATTTCTTTCAAGGCTAAATGAAATCAGTTCATTCACTCCACCCCCTGTCCTCCTCTCCTCTCCACCCTATTATGCTTTCCTGATGTCCCATTTTCTGTCAAGGTAATGTCCTAGATTCTTCCCAAGACTCATTATTTTGAGAATCTGAAAGCCAAAAGAGAGAGGAGGAGTCCTTTATTCAGTTGTGAGATGGTGGATGGTGGTTTTATTGGGATGTAAACATTCCTATTTTATCCTATATGTGCATTGAAATGATTAAATCTGAATTGTGCTGGTGCACAGTCAACCATATTGAGTCTTTTGGCAATGCAGATTCAACCGTTGACAGTTTACCATGTGATTTAATGGTTGCTAAAAGCAATTGTCTTATGTGCATGTGTAAGCTGTCACTAGACATCTGAGATAGAAATCATTTGATTATTACGGTTGAGGTTTTGAGTGCAAATGAGGCCATTACACATGTGTTATACATACAGGTGTTGCTAGAATCTGCACTCACTCAGTGTCACCTAGCTTCAGGCTTTTACAGCCCTAGATATCAGTAGTTTTAGTGAGCTGTGAATAGACCACTATCTATGAGAGCTATATTAACATTCACATAATCATTAGTCGCGTTTCCATTGCAGTTTTGCGCAAAACATTATCAATATTCTGTTTTGTCGAAAAAACTATTAGACAAAACAAGTTTCGCAATTGCGGTGTTTCCATTAAATGTAAAATACTTTTATAAAATCACATGTGAATGTTTGTTCTCACGATAAGTTATTACAAACATGGCGGCAGTGGATGTAAACACATACTTCAGCTTTATACATACTGCTACCACGGCACTGGTGCTCATCATCAGCCATCAGAGGAGACGGCGACTCTGTTGTTGTCTTCTTCTTCGTCGTCTTTTACGCCAGTAGAAACGTCCGGTTGTTGATCACGAGACTCCCTCGAACACTCCGTTCGAGTGTTTCCATTACACTTTTGCGATATAAACCAATTTCGATATGACTGAAAAAGCACCTCATCTCAGTGCAAAAGACTTTTATCGAAAAACGTGAGTTTTTTCGAAATTGTCGTGTTTCCATTAAGCACATTTTTATTCGCAATTCTAATTTGCGATATTTCATGGTCAATGGAAACGCGACTACTGAGTGTAATGATAAAGTTTTAATTTTACCATACATGAAAACAAAGCTACAAAACGACCTGTTCTGAGTTTAATGTTTTTGTGATCAAAATCAACACATTTTCATATATCCACATATTCAGCCTTCATCAGTTTAGCTCCACCCTTTATGGATAAGATAAGATGTATAGATAAGAAAAAGTACACACCACAGTAGTTGTGCATCATTCATTCTGTAGTTTGTAATTTAAGTTCTATTTCTATTCAGATTGGGTGAAATTGTCAGTTGGACATCTGGTTGGGTTTTTTTTTTGACAGATTTCTTCAGCATTTAAACTGCACACACACAGCATTAAAATAACTACAGGATGAGTGAGTTTCTGGGTGTTAGTATTTTTTACAAACCCATTTGTGTCACATGATAATATGAACACAGTTCATTTGTACCTGTAGCTGTGATCTTCATCACTCCATTAATAAACCTATTACTTTTAATCAGTCTATATAAACCAGTGTCTTGCCTTTCTTATGTATTTTAGTTTCTTTTTACCTCCACATAATGCTATCACAGGTGGCGTATAGAGTGGAAGACTTCTTTTAAATCATTCATATTTTTATGACTACATTTGGTTGCAGAGATGACATTTTTCTGGAAAATCACAGAAATTGGCTTAAAAGAGACTAAAAGTACCAGATGAGCTTTGATTTAGCTTAGAACAGTATAAATTCAGCCTGTAACTTTCTCAAGAGATGAGAAGAAACAACAGATACAGCATATCCTGACATAAAAACACAAGGAGCTCCTGTAAAACAAGAAATTACCCCAGGACCAATCCAGTCCAATCCAAACAGTGCTTATGAGGCAAATTAATAAATTGTTTGAAAATCTCATCTGACCTGTGGTAAATAAACATGTCTCATGCCTAATGCACTGTTTCCAGTGTACATTTATTTTTGATAAATGTGAATTATGAGAATTATGAGGTCATTTAATGTTAAAAGTGAAAATGAAATTACACAAAAATAAATCTGCTATTAAACTGCTTGAAAAGCCTTTGAATTAAGCCTGAAATAGGGAAGATGAGTTTTTTTTTTCAAATATATGACATGTATTTAAAAATAATCAATTATAGCTGTACATAATGTCATGCAGATATCAATAATATGAGAAGGAGCAAGCAAAATTCAAGAAAAATGTAGAAGAGGGGCTATTAAAGCATTTTCATTAGTTTCAGATTTCTCCACCATACAAGCAGCACTGAAGCATTTGTCTAATGCAGACACAAATGTGGTTACAGTATCAGATTCTGTGGTAATCTTATTTCATATATGAGCAAATTAGATCACTCTGTCGCACACACACACACACACACACACACACACACACACACACACACACACACACACATACACAAACAGAGACATCAAACTATGCACTGTTCAAAAATATCCCCTTCCCCCAAACTTCTGATGTTGTGTACAGTGACCTCCTCTTCAAATCCGATTACTGTCATTGGATTCTGTCACTTTCATTGGCTTCAGTCTGTTGTCAGAAAGTCATTGCAGGGTTTTGAAGTGAAGCAAATGTTGTTAGCTTCCAGAGGAGTAATCTGAAGAAAGGCCTGCAGCATCAACATGGATCTGTTTAATAATTCATTTGAAGGCTGGTCTAGGTGTGATAGTGTTGTGGGACGATGGTGTTCTGTGTGCCTTTACTTGGACAAAGTGTTTTCTTGGCACAGCTTTTCTGTATGTCAGCATTTTGCTTTCAGATTGTCGCACAGCAGTGGTCGCTGGGAAATATAATTGGCTCACATGGGTGGGCATGACTATTGCTTGAAGATATTTGGCCAGTTCTCTTATTTCTCCTAAGGTATCCACAGCACTATTGAGCTGTAAAAGTCCAGAAATGTGTTTGTGACTATATTAAATGTGTTTTCACTCCTTTAACGGGGACATCTGACAATTCTGTGTAATTTTTATACTTCTAATATAAAACTAGAGAGACACCAACAGCCAGAAACTAATTTCTTGTGTGTATCAACATATTTGGTTTATATATATATATATATATATATATATATATATATATATATATATATATATATATATATATATGTATCATTTATATAATGAAATCTTTAAAATATGATTCAGAGTGATTTGATTGTGAAATGCACCAATTTCTAGAGACATTTTGTGAGCCACAGTGGTTCACTGTGGTGGTGGTGATAACCAGTTACTTAAAGTGATTAATGCCTATAAAAACTACCTCACTGAAAGTTATTACATAAAATGGTAATAAGATATTTTGCCTATTAAAATATGTTGTATTATGCATTAACATTTGGACAATCCTGTTCAAATTGCATTTTTTTTATTTTCTGAATGAAAATATGTAACATGCAAGTTTACATGTACAAGGAACAAATGAAAAAATGTGTAGATTTTAATTTGTTTCTATTTATTTTCTGAATTCATTGTGTTGAAAAGTTTAAAAAAAACATACAATATTTAATGTTTTGTACAGACCGTAGTTAACATTTTACTAATTCCCCCCCAGTTTTAAATTCAGTAAATAAAGAGTAAGTGTTCACTAAATGCATAAGTTTGTTCTCTGTAGAAGATTCATTAACATATTTTCACTTAAAAATCAATAAAACATGTAAGTTAACCAGGGATTCCTAAACGTTTGCATACAGCTGTATCTTTGAACTTTTTATTTTTTTACCATTATCTGTATTACAATTATGTGAGATTGCATCAACCATCAATGCTAATATTTAAAAAATGTATATCTCAACAGTTGAATTAGGCAGAAATTTGGAAAAACTGGTGCAATTGCCTTTTGAGTAAAGCTTATGCTGAGGATGAACGATTCACACCTATAGAGAAAAGATGTGACAGGAGGGCTGTTCTTTGTGCCCTAAACAGCTGGTGCTGACTGGGAAGGCCAGATGGCCAAGAACACAGCTCTGTCAGAACAACACACTTGCTACTAACGTGTTGGATGAAGAATCTTTTCTTACTGGCGGACTCTGTAGCCATTAAGGAAGAGTACCATCTGTAATGAGTGGGTTCAGGAGAGTAATGATTTTAACAGCAAAACCAGCACCCATAGATAATGCCACTGAAACCTGCATTAATAATGTCCTCAACAGATGGTCTTCAAAAGTGTGCAAATGCAGTAGTGGTGGTAGCCTTGTAATCAATATTTAATTATTTAATTAGTTGCAATGCATCCCAGCATTGTTTGTTACCAAGGCCAAGTCTTTGTACTTATATGATATACTCTCATAAACAAAATATATGTGCGGTATATATATTTTAGACATAAAATACATTCTTAAAAGAGATGGTTCTTTAGGGGTTCTTTAGTAAATATTTTTTTATATATTCAAACATGAACAATCAAAGAATTTGTATAGTTAAAGGGTTTTTCAAACTGATGAGGAATGTGCTGTAAACCACAGTCCTCATGCTTGTGTTTTCTTTCCTTGTGTGCGGTCTCTGTGCTTTTTGTTTACATTCGTGTTATGTCTCTATGTTCCCGCCCTCATCACATTGTCCTGTCTGGTCAATGTTCAGCACCTGTCTTGTCTGATCTCACAACCCTGCTTGTTCATTCCCCCTTTAGATTATGTTTGTTATTTAGGCTTCCTCATGTCCTTGGTCAGTCATTAAATGTTAGTAAATGTTGCTGAATGTAATTAATGTTGTGAATGTTATGTTAGTCCATGGTGTACGTGAGTCATAATAGTCTTTGTTTTGTTACATAGCTACGTGTTTTATTTGATATAGTCAAGTCTTTCACTGGTATTCCACCTGATTCCATTCTGACTCCTCCTCAACCCCCATACAGATTACAAGATGGTTCTATATAGCACCAAAAATGGTTCCTCTATTATTACAAGCTTGATATCATAATGATAGCAGAACCCTTTTCAAAAATATTCTGTATAGAACCATCTTCAATCTGTTCCTCACCAATCTGAATGACCCTTTTAGTATGCAAAGAGCTCTTTGGATTTTTTGAATGTTCATGGTTCTATATAGAACAATTTTCCTTACAACAGAACCCTTGAATAACCATTTTTAAAGAGTGTAATGTACAATAAATATTTTTAATGGTTATCTAAATGAGTTTTAGACAGAGAAACCCTACTGGATGAGTTGTAGTTAAGCAAATTCCAAGAACAAGTAATTTCATATACTTTAAGGGAAACATATTTTAACACAGTAATGTCCCTAACATAACATTTAATGTCCTTATGTCCATGTCCTTTGAAACATGAATTAAAAAATCATATTAAATCACTTTATTATTATAAACATGGCATTTTTGTCACATACAGTTTGTAGCAAAGTTATAGGATTTTAAACCTTGATTTGGAATAAAAGTATGAAAATTATATAATCAGCATATTCAAATGCATACTTCTAAAGGTTTATCCACAAACATTACTCAACGTAGTAAACATTATCCACAAACATTACTCAACGTAGCTAAAGCAGAATGTAGAGATCATATGTATATATCAGTAACACAACTTCAGCTGAGGAGGTAGATTGTCTGAACACAGCAGTGATTACACGTCATACAGTCCATTACTGTATAGCAAGATCCAGTTCTACTGTCCTGCAGGCTTTTGTCCTGTGCCCAAATGGGATTGTGGCCTATATAAAGCTTGCTGTGTGTGGCACACATTTTACATCACCACAGAACTTGAGAACAAGCCCCAGTTTTCCATGGGGAAAGGCTTAGGCTGCACAGATCATGCACATTTTTTAATGATCAAATTCAGCTTATTGTTCATAAATTGAACATAATATTTGCACTGGATGCTTTATGACTGCTGTTTATTTCTTTAAGGACATTGTAGGAAGGATGCAAAGTAATAGTTTGTTGATTAGGGGTATAATGATGCACTCAGCTCACAATACATACAAATTAATTCATGATTTGAGTTCACTGGGGTTATTTATGGTGTTTAAACAAAACCGTAGAATTAGCTGGTATATTTAAATGAATGCATTTGATATCACCCATCTCAACAAACTGTTGCAGTTTACTTTGTATCATATTTATAATGACGTAACATTACTTACATCCTGACATCCAGTCTTGGATATCAAGATTCTAACAGACTGTTGACTTTTTCTGACAAAATCAATACTATTGTTACTTTTCTTTTCAGTTTTCTTTTCAGCTTAATGAAGAATAAGGGATAAGAATGAAGAGATACGAGTCGTATTTCATGGCTTTTCAGAATTTCAATGCACATTCAATACTTGACTATAGAATCTGCCAAATTCATGAATCATCAATGTTTTATAAAACCTTGTATCTCTATTTTTCCAGCTTTTGGTTTTCTATGAACAGATTCCCTTTACATTGTATGAATACTTGTTCATAAATTGACCAATAGAAATGTACCAAGATCCTTGCAATAACATCTGTTAACATTAACTTATCTGAAAAGTTGAGAATGTTTTTATCTTCTCCTGCAAACTAACTCATTACCTTTAAATCACTGACATTTTGATATGGTTGCTTACGACCTGTCTCTGAAATCTTTATTGTTTATCTTTTGTTTCAGAGCTTCCAGAGAACTGGACGGACACAAAGGAGACCCTCCTGGAGGGGATGGTGTTCAATGTGAAGTATCTGGGGATGACATTGGTAGGCCAGCCCAAAGGAGAGGACATGGCAGCTGCAGCCATCAGGAGGATTGTAACTACGGTCAGTTACCAAAAATACAGAGTTTGATAGTTAAGATTTTAAATGAAGCATTTTCAAATTTTGTATCTACAGAGCCAAATTTGTTTTATTAGAGAGCTTCATCAAGATCTACAATGATCATAAGGTGATGATCCAGTTAGGACTGGTTTTTCATTTACATCATTTTGCTGCAAATGGAAACCAATTACTGATGCCTGTAAATATGTATTCTTTATTGTCCTTTGGTATGTCTGTAGATGTACACATGCAGTGAACAAAGTTGCTTTTCTTCTGTAAGATTCCCAGCTGAAATATGAAACCAGGGTTGCATTCAGTCCAGATGAAATGTATGAACACATTTATTTAAAAGTAAATAGTGCTGTGCTGAACACTATATAGTGTTGCAATTATGGTACATTAGAAGGTCATTCTTAGTGTTCTTTTTGTAGAATTTACTGGGCGTGATGACGTTAAATACTTCAAAATTAGCCCATTGCTACAATTGCTGCCTTTGCTATCCAGAATAGTTGAGCTGTATTTGTAGAGAACTGTATTAGAATCCATTGTGTATACTGCTGCCTTTTGAATATGGCAGCTTTTTATATAGCTGCCTACGATTGGGTAACACGTCTGACACAACCATCAGATGAGAGAAACAGCTCAAAGCCTGGTGCACATCATTTCAGCAAAACATGTCATTCAGCACAGCAAAACAGTGCACAGGATTTTGAGATTGAATGTGCCACAGCTCAGCTTTCCTCATCATGCTCACACCTCTTGATGTTCAACAATCCTTTGTGCATTTTGTCACTGTGCACAAATGGGTGAAATTTCAGATGAGGAATTTACAGGAGGTGGACACAATTCATTAGTAAATACAGGGCCGTGTTGGTGTCAGGCTGGACGTAAAACCAAAAGGTGACAAACACATGCAGTTTACGATAAATTTTGTTTACTAAACAATAAGGGTGATCCAAAGACATAAGCCAAGACACAGTCCAAGTTCATTAACCAAGCTATTCAAAAGACATACAAGAGGGAATATCCTAAGAGTACTCACAAGCCAGGCAAAAGTCAGAGAAGGGAACAAGGTCAAATCAGAAAGAGAAGGCTAATACTATGCTATTGGACATACTAAAGCTACACTACTGAGCAGACTAATGGTTATGCTACAAAACAGAGTAAGGGCTCGAGCAAGGTCAATATCAAAACGGAAGCAGGATCAGAATACAAAAAGGCATAAACTAGAATAACGCTTGGTATACCATAAGGCAGATCAATACTTCGCAAAGAGGGGATGTCAGAGAGCTGGCTTTATAGGAGGGATAAATGAAAGTTAACAGGGTACAGCTGAGAAAGGGATCATGTGACAAGAGCAGTCCTACAGGGAATCTGCGTAATGGTGGTCACTAACTGCGGAGAAATAGCCGAGGGTGGCAAGGGCTGATGGGAAATGGAGTTCTGGTGAGATGTTTAAGGAAATGGGACAGGCTAAAGGAGCGAAGAGCGTGACAGTTGGGCATAGTAAAATACAGAATGGTATATATTCTATCACTGTAGAAATATAGCACAGTGTTGCATGTGCAAACATTGAGAATAGAATAAACATCACTGCTATGTGGTTTATTACTGCTTTGTTTAATCAGAGTAACTATAAGATGTGCCCAAATTGTGCATGATATGCTTATGCATATATTTGATTGATTTGTCATAATCTAACAAATCCGATCTTTGTTAAATCAGAAATAAATATTTTTCCCTCCTTTTCATTCTCTTTCATTTTGTATTTTTCGTGATATGACTATTATTCATTATTTGCTTAGTCAATGCACCATTGTTCGTGTAAAGGGGTAAACATCACTGAGATACAAAAGACTAAAAGAAAATGCATTCTTCAGATTTATCAATGTGGTTCCACTCCATGCTCTGTTTGTCAATATCCACATAAACACACACATACACACATACACACTCCCACTCTCTCTGTTGGAGCTCCATTTTCTTGCACAGTGTGTGACCAATATTCTTTAGAGAATAGTAAATCTTCTAAAGGAGCTTTTAGCACAAGATGCACTTCTAATTTAGAATGAGGACAAAACGTGGGATTGAGTATTGATCTACTTTAAAGGTCCTATATCACAACAAAACTAATTGTCTTGCTTTTTTAAGTAAAGTTTGATGTAGTAGGCAAACAGTATTAAAGCATATTTTACTTCCATGACAATGTATGGAAAAGAAGCTGCAAAGATGGTCTGTTTTTATGATGTCACGTTGCTTTATGTCATCCTAAAGTTATAAGGTGTGTTTCATCCATGCTTGTTTTTGAATGAGGCATAATATATGTCAACCAATCATGCAATAGGTTATTTACATACAAAATGTGACTTAGAAGCACAGTGATGAAAACAGTTTAAGTCATGTGATAAATTATCACAGTGGTCCTGAAGAAAAAGATGCAAGAAAATCATAAAATATATAAATTCTCTTACGGAAAAAAAACAAGACAACGCTGACAGTCCTCTTATTCCCAGGATATGGAGACATCTGAATTGGATTATGGAGGATGCTTGTTTGTTTTTTAAGTCGAGTTTACTCCGTGCTTAAACACAAAACTTATTCTCTGTGGGAGTCGAGAGTAAGTCAAGTGTGCGATTGCAGCAGATTTGTTTACTGCTCATGCCGCAGAAGAATACGGGTGACATAGAAACTTTTGCTAGAGACAAACTCTTGCTGCCAGATGCTGAGAGCCAGAGATTAAACACTAGCTTCAGTCTTCATCTTTTAGATTTTCTTGTTGAACACGTTGACTGGTGTCTCCCGGGCCCTCAAAAACCCTCCAGATATGGTTTGCCTGATTTCCTAGTTACTTTTTGTCCTTGAGAAGTCCTCTCTCTCTCTCTCTCTCTCTCTCTCTCTCTCTCTCTCTCTCTCTCTCTCTCTCTCTCTCTCTCTCACGTGCCTGTGAACCTTACTGTTTTTCCCCTCTCTCCACTGTTGGCCTTGTTTCTACATTACCAGCTGTATTATAGTAGTGTGTTGAAATTAATGCACCTCTGCAACTAAACCTTCAATAGTGTGTAAATATTTTCACATATTATTGTAAATAAGAATATGCAAATAAATATATGAATATTTTAATAAATATTAATTATAAGAACATAAATATTATGCACAATATTCAAAGTAATACACCAGTCTGAATGGAAAGACTTGACAGGACCTGTAGATTTATATTTGCTATATTCAAGTAATGTAAGTGTGACAGGCTGGCATTAGTTGAGCCTTGTATTAAACAGCTTGAATTATAGTCTTTCCTTGACATAATTAAAATGGCTACTTCACATTTTCTAATACAGGTTAGCTGGTTTACGCTACCACATTTACAAGACCGGTAGACTACTTTTCAAAATAACACATTCCTACAGTACTTTTTCAGAACCAGTTGTTAGCTGTTGCCGATGTCCTGCACAGTCAGACCTGTCCTTATTTATCAATGTCCTCACTGTCTGCACTCATATTCTCTCCTTGTTGTTTCTATGGTGTCACAAATTGATGGTGCAACCAAACTCTTGTTAAACCATTGGCTATTTGCTGGTCACTCCAATATCAAGGCATTTGATAGGCTGTTTTTGAACCAGGACAGGAACATGAGGCTTGTTTATAACTGAACTCACTATTTGTTTTCCTGCCAGTTTGGATATAATGCATTTATGAAAGTGAAGCTTTCAAATATTCAATTGAACAGTTTTCTTATTGCTATTAATGAAGTGGAAGCCCACGTCTACTTTGATATATAAATATCTAACAGAACTGCTAGACCATTGCTGACAAAATCCATATCCACACCTATACATCCATCCATTCTGCACAATTGTCATATATATATATATCATATATATCAAATATGACTATGTGCAATACAGCTGCAACATGTGCAATCTTTTTTTTTGGCTAATGTGTAAATAATCACTGTTTATGTATATTTGCTATTCATTGTATATATTTTTTTTCATATTATTATAATTCTTTGTTGTATTAAGTACTGCAGGGACTATGCACCTAATATTTTCACTCGTCTTCACACCTGTGAAAGCTCATGTGACAATAAAGTTGATTTGATATGATTTGATTTGAGTTCTGAATGTGTGAATGTCAGTAAATGCAGCATGGTGTGTTTTATAGGCATGTTGGAAGATGTTTTAATTGGAGGAACTGCCAACTGGATGAGATGAGGTTGTTTTTTCTTTCCTTCTTTTTTACTATACAGTGTATTGAACATCACTGGCTGCCATAATCAGAATGCTGGTAACTCTTGTGGAACAAACTTTTCTCTTTTATTGTGTTGAAAAAAACGCTTCCTTAGCAAAGGAGCTGTCACTGTTGAGCCGCACTAATCCCTTTGCTATTGCTTACTTACAGATAAAGCAAAGTCTGCTTCTGCAACATCTTGCAGCCATGGCTGTCCTCTAAACCATCCTTGTTGCAATGATTTCTGAAAATTCTCTGTGCTCAATCTTTCTTCCAGAAAATGTTCTGTTTTTGTTTTTTTATATTTTGTGTTTGGTTCAAAGTTCATTGTTGTTCAAAAAGGCAAACTCATTTTAGCACAAAGTGAAGTTTCAAGCCTTGTTTTCATTTTACTGTCTATCAGTTTGGTGTATAGCTCATAAAATCATATCATATATCATCATGTATACAGCACATACACCTTCATTACATACATTCAATGAGTGACTACACAGACCACATCAGGGAAGGTTAACTAAGATGTAATCACTGGAGAAATGGACGCTGGGTGAAGGATAACAAGAGACACATTAAATAGACATGCCGATGAGTTGAAGGCGGGGCTAGAGGCACCACTGAAGCAGGACTGAGACAGTTACTATGCAAACAAAATCAAAATTTAAACTAAGAAGGCTTGAATATCTCACTTTACATGTAATTAATATAAAATGTATGTTTATTTTTTATGAACCTATACATTTTTTACCCTATTTTCATTTTTTGAGATTTTCTAGTTCTTCAAAGTGGTCAGAAACCTCTCAGGTTGATTTTTGGAAAAAGTGAGATTTATGTATGATTCTTATCAATGCCTGTAAAGCTCTAATATACCAACATTGATTAGTTATTGTGTCCATAGAATTTTTGTGTTCTTTTACTTTTCAGTGATTAATTTTGGTATCGAGGAACAATGAATGTAGCCAGTTTTCTACTTCTGTATAAAATGATATTTGGATCTGGATTATATTTTCTGTGTTTGTTTTTATGGCTTTGACAGGCTCGGGCCAGTGCAAAGAAGTTTCGCAAAGTGACCCTCACTGTCTCTCCTAAAGGAATCATCATTACAGACACAGAGACCAGTGACCTCATCGAGGATGTGTCTATTTACAGGTATGACAGTACAGTTATATTCACATTTCCAGTCAAGTCAAAATGTAGCACACAACAGCATACGTACATTTAAAGTGTTGATTTTAAGTAATATTTACTTTGCATTTATTTCATTTTTCTGATTGTTGTGTAATTGATTAACATTAACATGGTGATGACAATGGCTGATAGGACTGTAATAATAGTCTCCAAATTCATGGTTCGGTTCCTCTTTTTTGATGTTATTCAAACAAAATCTGACACCGGGCATTAACTATGAGTTACTGTTTAAGAGGTTCCCACATTGTGTTGTTTCCACAAAAGAGGACAAGTGAGAAACGCTCAGAAGAGGCTGAGGAATGTTTTAACATCACCATTCCTAATTTCATACACCTCTACAGATGTTTCAGTGATGTTTCAGCTTTGTAAGAACATACTGAAATTGTTGTGTCCTTACTAATGACTGTATTGTAGTTTATTTTCTGGATAACTGAGATTTGTCTGTTTTTACTGTGAGAAACAAAGAGCTTTTACAATGTTATACAAGTGCTATTGAAGAGTGTGATGTTGTTTTGTGGGTGATAGTTAAGTGAAGATGCAAGGAAGCAAGGTGTGTGTGTGTTTGTGTGTGTAGGTGTGTGTGTGTGTGTGTGTGTGTGTGTGTGGGAGGGGTTTAGATGTATTGAGTGGAGAGCAGGACTCTGACTGGCCTCATGCTGATGTTTTCTTATCAGTAGCGCCAGAGACTCATCAGAATCATGAATGTCTTTCATCCTCCACCCTCAGGAGACCAGCCCACCCCCTCCTGATCCTCTGTGTTTACTGTATATCTCTCTCCCATTTATTTATTTATTGTCTGCAGTTTTTTAACATTCTTTCTCTCTCTCTCTCTCTCTCTCTCTCTCTCTCTCTCTCTCTCTCTCTCTCTCTCTCTGACTTTTACTGTCTCTCATGCTCTTTGTCTCTGTTTTTTTTTTCTTTTTCTCTCATACTCTTTCTCTCTCTCTGTTCTTTCTTTCTCTTTCACTCTCCATCCCTCTTTGTCTCTGTTTCTCAGTCTGTCTCTGTATTTCTCACTCTGTTTCTCTCTCTTTATCTGTCACTCTGCCTCAGGCTCTCTATCTGTGTGTCTTCATCTCTCTTTCTGATTCTCTGACCCAAATGGACAATAGAGAGCTCATTTCATCTGTTTCATCAGGTTCAGGAATTCTGGTCTTTTAGATGGTGTTATTGAATGTTAGCTGCTAAACCACTTCCACAGAGCACTGCTTTTAAGGCTGCAGTTAATGATGTACTAGTAATCAGCTGTAATCTCACAGTGGGAAAAGTATATGCATTAAAATACATTTGTATGTGGGGGAAGAAAGTCTGCATCACATTTAGTATAAACTGAATTACATGACTGTGTCTGTGTATATATGTTTATGTATATCTATGTTTATGCCATCAGATATGCTGTTGAGAGAAGATTGAGGGATAATAATGGGGAATTTGTTGTTCACTGTTCCTCAGGCACACGGACACTATTTTGCAGCAAGGAAAATTTCAGATTCTGAGAAATGTTACGCTTTCATTTACATTTTTCACAGTGAAGAAGAAGGTGAAATCTTTCTCTCATAACTGGCACATTAGCCACACTTTCCCCATCATTAATACATTGTGGCTGAGACGCTTCATATCTCATCAGTTTGCACTCTCAATATTGTTTTGAATTACATGGATGCTGATCTAAGAGTGTGAAAGTACACAGAGAGTGTAATTAGAAATGTACTCCACCTGCCTTGCTTTTTGTTTTTGTTCTCTTTTGCTCTCGGCTCAGGTGTATCATGTCCTGAGAGAACATAAAACACCCCAGAGGAGTGTGTTTTCCTGCGCAACGTGGTCAGTGCAGGCTTTGATCATGGCAGCTCAGCTAGACATTAAAGCGAGTTTGAAAATGAATGTGTTGGAGCTGAAAAGAGAGCACAGTTCAGCTCACATTAAGCTGCTTTATGTGTGGATTGGTTGGCAATCACGCATGCTAGAGGACTATTTAAAATACAGAAAAGAGGAAATGCAGATTTATAAAATATTTGCTGGTTTATAACGTCTTGTTTTTGTTTTCAGAAAAAAAAATCTGTTTTTTTTTTCAAGAAAAACCGAAAAAGATCACATGAACAACTTACTTCATGTCTTCTAAATGGGCAGTATTCATGTAAATGTATTGTGTTCATGTGAAATAAGCCTTTCTAAACTATTTTGATATTGTCTACTTGATATAAAATACAACAAATACAAATAAATACAAATATAACTTGACGATCTACCAGTAGTGCAATTATCAGAAATAAAATTAATGATTAAAGACCATATACAATGGAGTAGTATGTAAACAATGTATGGTTAATAAATGTAAAGAATAGTATGTGAGAAGGGAATGTGCAAAAAAATTTACTATATATATATATATATATA
>BRDA01084924.1:602-23464 GCA_036984385.1 Crenuchus spilurus
ATATATATATATATATATATATATATATATATGTATTTTTTTTTTATCTTCTTGAAATAAATTATAAGCTCAAATGAAATTTATAATATTCTGAGATTTGGAGATGTGCTAAAAGTACCATGCGCTGTAATCATAGACTATTGTTCATTTTTTCCATTAGTTTTACAGAACAATGGCTTTTTGGACACTAGTATGATGGTAGTACTTTTTTTGCAAGCGTATTACACTCATTAGTCATTTTATCATGTGCACCATCTATGTAGGAGATATATGAGGTACATAATAACTGACTGGTTTCCTTTCTGGTTAACCTTGATGGCATGCAATTAGCTCATCTTTTTCTGTGCACATGTTGTATAAGTCATCACCTAGTCTCTAATTATTGGCCGGTTTCTGACCACAGAACAACTACTGGTTGGATATTTTTGTTTGGCGGGTTATTCTCCACTCAGCAGTGCCACTGAAATGAGTCCCTGCAATGATGTTACTGTCACTCCCCCGCCACTGCCCTGTACCAGCCCTGCCTTGTTTGTTTACATTTCCTGATGTGCCATACTGTCCATGTACACTGTGTATTTACATTCATGTCATGTCTCATGTCCCGGCCCTCGTCACATCGTTGTGTCTGGATAATGTTCAGCAACTGTCTTGTCTGATTCCACAGCCCTGCTTGTTCATTACCCTTTTGTTTACATTTGTTATTTAAGCTTCCTTATGTTTCTGAGTCCTTTGTCATTAACATGTGTTCATGATTGTAGTGAAGGTTGTGAATGTTATTGTAGTCCACCGTTAATGTGAGTCTTCATGATGTTTGTTTTGTTTCACAGCCAAATGTTTTTTCTTAATAAACTCTTTGACTGGAATTCCACCTCTGCATCCTGACTGCTCCTCACCCCCCTCATTTGTTATGGTTGCATTTAAACCAGTTTATTACACCAACATGGAAGCACCTACAGTCTTAAACAGTCTGGACCTCCCTGATCAAATGACACATTTTTTTATAATTAATAATTTATAATTAAAAGATAGTTTTATTTTTAAGTGAAAATAAGTAACACATAAGTGAGAAAAATAATCATGAATAATTTCTGTTTATTTTCTGAATTAGCAAAACGAAACCATCATTTTTATGCTACATGTATGTTTAATTTTGTAATAATATGAGGGGTTCAATTCACAAACCTCTTGGACTTATACATCAGCCACTGACTGTGAAAGACCAGGAGGATCCTAAAGGACTCCACCCACCTAAGCTACTGTCAAGTCAGCCAGTTACGAGACAGCTTCTTCCCCCAGGCCATCACGCTACTGGACAGCCAATAGTACTGTTATCTCAATCATCATGTTCCTTATGGACAAACAAACCACATTCACACTCACAACACACACTCACTGAACTTTAAGTCAGCACATCCACACCTGCACACACAGACTGACACCTATACCTCCCATTCTGCACAACCATCATGTATATACAGAAATGTCTATGTGTAAATATGCACGGTTTATGTATATTCACTGTTTATTGTAAAAAAAAAAATCATTATTATAATTTTTTCTTAAAACTTTTTGTTGTACTAAGTATGGCAGGGACTATACACCAAAGATTTTAACTTGCCTTCACATTAGTGAAAGATGTGATGATAAAGTTGATTTGATTTTATATGGAGTGTAAAATGTGCAGAAGATTGTAGGAGATGGGTTAAATTATAATCATTCTCTTTGGCATTGAAGGGATCTGATTGGATTGCCTCGCTTGTGGATTCCTCATCTGAAACAAAGCAGTCATTGTTTTTACAACATGCTTCAACTGATTTATCTTCACTGTTAGCCTTTTTTTACTTTTTGCTAACCATTTTCAGACTGGGACAGTTTTATATTTTTCTTTTTAGTGTTTGAAGTCCAAATCTCCCGGACAGGTACTCATTCAGGACCTAAGGTGGCACCCTACAGGTTGAAAACACCAGTCAAATGGTACTAAAGACATACCATTGAGAGATCTAACTCAGTAATGACAGTGTACCTCTGCTTGAGCCATGACAAGAATTAGGCATCTCACAAAGATAATCAGTCATTTAAAGCAATGGCCGCATCAAAGCAGAACAGTTTCATATCTCACTAAAGCAAGTCACCATTGCATGACGATAGCCATCAAACTAAGCAGCTTTAGCAGTGTAGGAGCAGTGGGCTGATAGAGGCTTACAGCTGCTTTATCAGAGCATGAGGCTGCTGTGGGTTAAGGCTGGGACACTGCGAGGCTACACACTGCACAGATAGCATTAATTGGATCTGCTGTCTCAGGCTCCCAGTAATAAAATGAAGGAGACCCAGGTTTGTTTTTGCACCCATTGATTTTGTTGTCTGTCTTTCCCCCTCATATACATACTCTTTCTTCACCTCTTTCCCTCTATCTCTCCTCTGACATTTGCAGGAGTAGCTCCAGGAGCAGACTTTAGTTTTTATTTCTGTGGGTTGAGTGGGCACCAGTGTCCTGGCAGCTGCCTCCTAATTAATCTGAGCAATCAATGGCTGCTGCCAGGGCTGTGTGTGTGTGGAGAAGAAGCGCACACACGCACCAACACCTGTTGTCCAGAGAGTGCTATCAATTCACTCCAGGAGGGTGTTTGGGAAGTGCGTGCAAGCCTTTTCATTTGCATTTGTTTGACTTCTGAGTATGTGTGGTGTGTTTATGTGCCAGAGCATTGATATTTGTTTGGGAATTGTGTATGTGTGTGTGTGTGTGTGTGTGTGTGTGCACGTAGCAATGCAGGTGTTGGTGTTTCTATACCAGGCATCAGTGGGAAATGTATACATGAGGTGCATAAGTTATGTGCTTGGCACTGTGCTGCATTGGTTGCTATGGTGAAGTGTTTGATCTACCTTTGCTCCTTTTCCACCTGCATGCTTCCCTTTCACTCGCTTTGCCTGAATTTCAAATGTGTCTCACTCTGAACTGTTTTCAAATACTTGTTGGATGGTCCTGTTTCAGTAATTAGTAAGTCTTCTTTGCTGTGTAGATGGAAACATGCTAATCTGATCTGCTTTGGCTTTCCTAGAGGTGGTACAGTGGCTACCACGTCTTGGTCTTGGGTTCCCCAACTGGATAAAGTTTTCTTGTTCTCCCTGTGTGTGCAGGGTTTTCGTCCAGCATCTCCGGTCTCCTCCCACAGACTAAAAACATCTAGGCTCTCTATTGGGTTCTCTAAATTGTCCTGGTGTGTGTGTCCAGTGATGGATTGGCTCCCTGTTCTGTACCTAGAGAAGGGGTAAGGATCTCACTGTTACCCTGACCAGGATTAAACAGAAGATAATGGATGGATGGTACCTTCCTAAGATTTTCCTCATTATATACACTCTTAAAAGAGATGGTTCTTCTTTAGTAAAGAAAACATTTGATATAGAACTATGAGTAGTCAAGGAACCCAAAGGGTTCTTTGCATGGTGAAAGGGTTCTTCAGATTGATGAGGAATGTGTTGTAGATGGTTCTACAGAGAACCTTTCAAAAACAGTTCTATATAGCCCCAAAAAGGTTCTGCTATTGTCAAGCTTGAGGAAAACCTTTTGGTGCTATATAGAACAATAAAAAATTTCTAAATAGAACCATCTACAGCACATTCTTCATCAATATGAAGAGCCAAAAGGGTTCTTGGAATTTTCATTGTTCTATTTAGAAGCATTTTCTTTACTAAAGAACCCATGAGTTTGCAACACATTCCACATGAATGTGAAGAACTCTTTTGTTTTGAGTGTTCATGGTTCTATATAAAACCATTTTCGTTACTAAAGAACTCTTGAAGAACCATTTTTTAAAAAAGTGAATGATACCATATTTTTTCTACTGGTTCCTTCAGTTTGAATGAAAATATTTGTAGTGTAGCTTTAACATTAGCTCAGTAAGATGTATCATTTTAAACCCATAATAAAGAGAGTTCTACAGTATCTCACTTGGTGGATTGAGAGGTTTCTTACCTTTTGTAGATTTTGGCCAACCTTAGTTGAAAAGTAATGAAGTTTGCTGGCACCGATAGATCAGTCATGTTAATGGAATCTCACATGTACAATAATTCCTATAACATGGCAGCATTACTCACTTGGCCAGAGTTTGAGGTGTTTCTGCTCTGTGATTTGGTCCAGTCTCTTATTTACCTTACAGCCTTATGGTACGAGCATATGGCAGTGAATGTGTGAGGTAAGTGTGAATCAGGTTCTGAACATTACTGTGTCTCTGTAACACTTCCTCCAGGACATGCTGCCGCCAGTGTCTCCAGCGCACCCACGTCCTTTTGCGTACTATGTACATGGGTGTTTAAACACCTCATGACTTTCAGTGGAAAATGCCAGGTTTGAACACAAATTGACCAACGTGCTTACACTCACAGGAGTTTAACCCATCCATGCAGTGACATACACACAGTATGAGGCAGTGAGCACATTTGCCCGGGAGTGGTGCCTTGTCCAAAGTGCCCAGGGAGCATTTGGTGACTCAATGGTACTTCAGTCAGGAAATCAAACCTTCTGGTCACAGGTCTGGTGCTTAACTGTGCTGGGCTGCTCTCACGGACATTCTGCTTATCCATCATTATGGCAACTCCATGAACTTTGCTGTGTCAGTGATGCAGTGTGCGGACTGTGTCTGTACACACTGACTGTAGAAAGTGAAGGAAAAGTTGAAGCAACTCCAAGGCTGCAGGCTTGAACAGATAGCAACTTTAGGCTCCCACAGTTATCTGAACAGAAACAGGGAGGGGTGGGGAGCACCAACACTAAGGCTTCTCACCACTGAACAGAGCTGAACAGGTAAACAAATGGATGCCAAATTTATAATTGGTATTTGCGTGAAGTCCCTGTGCTCTGTGAGAGAGTGTATGTGCATTCACAACTGGACAACACATTATAGCCAAGGAGGTGAGAAGAAAATCTCAAATGTTATAGCCAAACAAGTATAACAGACTACAGTCATCAGATAACACAGGCTTTCTGATGTCTTTTATGAGTTTATCTTGTGTCTTGATCTTAAAAGTGGAATAATTAATGAAGGAAAAACAAAAGATGTACCTCAGACTGAAGATTTAATCCAAACTGTCCCAAAAAGTCCATCCATCCATCCATTATCTTCTGCTTAATCTTGATGAGGGTCATGGAGGGTCCCTAACACTCTTAAAAGTGATGGTTCTTTAAAGGTTATTTAGTAAATAAAATGGTGCTTTATAGACATGTGGTCCTTTATAGAACCCAATGGGTTCTTTGCATACTGAAAGGGTTTTCAGATTGATGAGGAATGTGCTGTAGATGGTTACATAAAGAAGTTTTTTTGAAAAGTGTTCCTCTATGATTACAAACTTGACATCATAACTGCATAGAACCATTTTCAGAAAGGTTCTACAGTGAGGAAAATAAGTATTTGAACACCCTGCAAATTTGCAAGTTCTCCCACTTAGAAATCATGGAGGGGTCTGAAATGTTCATCTTAGGTGCATGTCCACTGTGAGAGACATAATCTAAAAGAAAAAAATCCAGAAATCACAATGTATGATTTTTTACTCATTTATTTGTGCTCACGTGGAGAACATGGAAACACTCAGATGGGAACCTGAACCAAAGACCTCAGCTCTGATAGGTGAGCGTGCTAACCACCAAGCTACCATGACCACCCCCCTTCCCCCTTAAAGTTCATGGATTAGCAAAAGAAAAGTCCTAAATTGTAAATTCAGTGGCAGGACAGACATTACAATGCAGAACTTATTCTTTACTCCTCTCGGTCTACATCTCATACAATATGGGTGTGTTCCCATAAATAAAAAGCAAGAGAACAGCACTGTGTAAGGCATATCAGCTCCCCAAACTACCATTCATGACACTGTACATGATCATGTCTGAGGAAATATGGAGAGAAATACTTTTTTGACAAAATGATTTGTCATAATATGTGCAGGTAAATATATTATTGTGTCAATATCAATATGAATGAAATATTGTGCTGTTATGTTTAATATAGAAATGGAGATGCCATCTTCTCCACCCATGAGGTACGGCTGGTGTCCACAAGGATAACTAAGGGCTTTAATGTCTCACTGTGACTGACGGAATCAGCTGGATAGGCGCCGGCCTCCACTCTGACAGCCATGGAAACTCCCATCTACCTTCACTGTAATCTTCATTAGTATTGAGGTTATTCACTATCATTTGGGTAAAGAAGTAAACATGAAAACACTACTGAAAATTAAAATGTTTGTGAGAAAGTTTTTTTTTTTTATTATTTTAACCCAATATTCACCCAAGTGTAGTATTAGCCAATCAACCTATCCATTTGCTAGGACTCTCCCAGTCACTTGTAATGTCCCTGACAATAGGAGAGTGATGACTCGCACAAGCCTCTGTCGATGCATGTGAAGTCAGCCACCACATTTTTTCCAACTGCTGCCTATACATCACCGGCCAGTTTACTCAGAGGACAGCACAGCATCCCCAGCTCTGATACATCAGCTAACAGACACCTGAGCCAGTGGACATTACTTAGTAGAGATGGGGAGAGAGAGTGCCATCTACCCATCTGGAGAGAACCAATTTTGCTGTCTTGGGTCCTGGCTGCGCCTCTAATACAACCAAAAGAAAGTATAACTTTATCAGGATTGCCTATCATTCTGGAGGAAAGTCTTGAATACTAGTTGAATTCAACACTATTATGTTACTCTAACATAAGTTCTTGAGGCTTAGGGTTGGGATTGTGTAGTTGTAATAGTTGGCTGCTTACTGTATGAATATTTAAAGTAACATCTGTTCAGCCTCAGGTAGACATCTGTACTGGAGGCAGTCAACTCTCCATCACATGACTTGGGTAAATGTATGACCCCCTTAAATTCACAGCAGTCAGACTGTGAAAAATACTTGTGATAAGTGGCAGCTCCAGGCGCTTTGCTCAATCTGCACGTTGGCCTGTGGATGAGTTTTTATTGTTCCAGCGGTCTTAGTATACTATTATAGGAGGGGAGAATAAATAAAAACAAGAGCTGTTTTGTTGTGCAGGCATTAGGGTTGATTTTATAGGAGAATCAGCTGACAACAGGTTCTTTTTTCTTGCCATGGTTCTGCTAGAAAAATCACATATAGGCTTCTGGGACGTACAAGAGGAATGTCTGGTTCCTGGTCATATTAAAGACAGCACTGTGTTTGTATGGGCTTGCATATCACTGGATACATGCCAAAGACAGGATGTGCAGGATCAGTTTTCCCAGCAGAAATTATAACTGAGAAGGTTCTACAGATCATCTCCAGACTTTCCTGTCACTTCTCTCATTTTTTTTTTTTTTTTTTGTCATGGAAGAGTTACTCCAGAGACTTTGATTTCAGAAAGATATACATTTTCAGTCCTGCATCTTATAAAAAGGACAATTCAACAGCTCAACAAGACCCTGCTGTGTTCATATTTTACACTATATAAGTCTAGAAAAGGGGTTCGTTGCTGGCTGAGAATGGCTGGGATTGAATTAAGACTTGGACGCCTTGACTGATCCTAAATTACAAAACCTGGTGCAAGTGCTGGCAGCGGAATTAGTATGAGCATGTGTTGTAGGGCTCAAGTGGGACTTAGCTAGCACCATCAGCTTTTTTCTTCCATAATTACCTATGCAAAGGAACAAGCCAGAGCACTCACAGAAAACCATTGGCGGCATCTCCAAACCAGCAGAAGTGCATGAGAAATCATTTCCAAAGCTCAGGCACATTGGCCTGTAAACTACACAGGCAGTCTGACGTACCAAATTTTTGGATGTTGCACAAAAGAACAGGATGTAATGTCATGAAATCATGAAATGTGTTTCCTGTTACGATATTTTTGTTTTTCAAAATTGGAATACATTGCACATTGCTGTACAGATAGGAATTTCAACACAATTTGACAAATACATTTTAAAATAATAACAATAATAGCAATTTCATCTGCCCGAAGTGCTAGTATTGGCGAGCCAAAGCACGGAGATGAAATCAGGACCACGTTAGTTTCCACGGTAACACCCTGGCCGCTGCCTCGCTCAGTAGATGGTCTTAAATAACCCTCAGCAATGCAGTCAATTCATCTGCACAAATGTGATCACTGTTGTTATGCAGTATTCATTAAAATACCTTTGATTTGCAATAGAACGTTTACATATTATAAGCCCACATAGATGCTTGTGATTTTTACTCTGAGAATCCTATGTCCAGTGTTCTCACTACTGGTGGCAAAAACAGTGTTAACACAAGGAATTCTCAAGCCAAGGGTGGGCCATCTCCCCCTGGACAGGATGAGGAAGGACATGAGGAGAAGAAGGCCAGTGACCTTGGCTCCAACATTAGCCAAGCAAAATGTAGTCAAGAAGCGGAGCAGCGGGGACTGTGGGTAAGGATGCTTTCGGAGTGTGATTTATGTCAAAGCTGTGGCTGCCTCCCCTTGGCTTTACCCGTGCCCCTACTATAATACAATTTCTCCATAACCCAGCCCCAGACAGAGAAGAAAAAAACAGCGCTTGCTAATCTCCTCACCATATGGACAGACTGATAGATGCTAAGTGGCTCGCTCAAACCTTTCTGGTGAAAATAATTGTAATTTACGATGCTGAATCACCCAATTCTTCACAGGGCATGTCGCTTTCTCCTTGCAATGGAACAATGCAATATAGTATATCGTGTTTCGCAGCCATCCCTTTCTTAATCAAATCTTTATGGTGTTTCAATTCTGGACTTCCACAGCAGGCCTGTATTATTTGACCATGTCAAGACAGTAATGATTTTAATTGAGCTCAGAAGTGGGATGTGCCCAGACCATGGGCTCCCAGTAATGAAAGTTTATGTGACGGGCTGAAAGTATTGCCCAGTTAGGGACCTGAGAGAGGCCTCTTCAAGAGCTGTAGACTTAATGTAGGTAAGAAACAACAGAGGAACAATTGCTTCTCACTTTTATTGTCTAAGCACCTGTGGATGCTTGCTCATGCATGGCAACAAGTAGATATAAAGACAAAAACACAACAGGGGTGCTTCATACCTATGGATTAGTTCAGGTACTATTAATATCATGTATTACATAATTGACAGTATGCCAAAGTTATGTACAGTACAAACAGACCAGGTCTAGGATTAAGTTCAGAACATATGAATAATCCTAATGCGTTGCAATTATAGAATTACCACTGAAACAGATTTCAATTTGAGGGTCAGCGAGAGCTATTAATTATCATTATTATTTCTGCAAAGTCCCCTGCCTCCTTTAGTCTTTCATTAAATCACTCTTTTAATAAAGCTACACAGTAGAGCCATTATACTTAGTATTTCTTCTTTTTCATTTGGCATAATTTATATTCAGCCTTTCATAAGAAATTGCTGCTAGAATCCACAAAAGCCATAACATACACCAAGCACTATTTAACAGGTTTAACACATTTTAACCTCATTTAATCAGCCTCTTGTGATGCATCAGGTAAAATGGTCTTTCTACAGCTGAGAAATGAGAAAAGAATTAGGTAAATATAAAGAGAAAAGTATTCAGCTGTTTTGGATGTGACAGGTTGCCTCATAAAAATTCTACCACACATTAATAATAATAATAATAATAATAATAATAATAATAATAATAATAATAATAATAATAACAATCATAATCATAATCTTTATTTATAAGTGCTTTACAATACACACAAAAAAACAGACAAATAGTGGAAAAGAAATAATACAAATATGCAAAAAATGCAATAAATACAATCAGTATTGAAAAAAATGTTAAACTAATAATGAAAATCAAAATTCACAAGATAAAGTATAAATAAAAATATAATAATAAAAATACAATTTACAAAAAGTAAAAGTAATATTCAAGTAAAAACAAGGAAGACAATCTATAAATAAAATAATTAATGAAATAAAAAATATGAATTAAATGCTAATGTAAAGAAATATGTTACTAAAAACACTAACAATATAAAAATGCCTGCGAGGACTGATTTATGTTAGCATACAAGACATCTTTCTTCAAAAATGTCCTTTCAGGCCTGTAGTAAGAATGCCTACTGATGCTTTTATTCCATACATGTAAACAGAGATGGCAGCCAATGGAAGGCAGTCATGATATTCACTGGTACTCAGCCCTACTTTACCTAGCTCCCTGGACTAAATTAGCATCTGTTGGCACGGTATGTATGCCGAGTGTCAGCCTACTAACCCCATAACCCAGCCAACCCCATACCGGAGGGAGTCTGGAATTCGCCCACCTGCGGATCTGCAAGGACACAACTGACAATCATCAGTCAAAATAGCTTATCTTCTGCTCATAGCAGGACACTTCAAAGAGATCGGCAGTCATGGACTGGCAATTAGCCCTGATTTACAGAGCACAGACTGGACCATCACATGCACTCCCAAGGTTGCCTAACAAGGACATGTAATGTTTTATTTTAGGCCGATGATAACTGACTGGCTGTGAGTGTGTCCCACACTGTGAATCATTCATTTAGCTATTCATAAAGTATGAAGTTACATACACAGTCCTGCTTTCACTAATGCTTTCATCTAGAACAGGACATTCCATTTAAAAGAGAAATAGAGTTAAAGCAAATTAGAGGATGAGCAAACTTATGTACACACTAACACACACACACTGACTGGCATGTAAAATTGGGTTTATCTCTGTCTAATTTCAACTACATCCTGCAAGCTGCAGAAGCCTGTGCCATTTCCTGTCTGTGCCCACTGTGAATAACCTCATTGTCTCGGTACCTGTCTCCGTGGAACATCTGAAGAGTGTATAGTCCATTATGCATGAAATGTTACTGGACATCAGCACAGGCCAGTGCAACATCTATGAATTCTACACTCTTACTAATAAAGGTGGCCCAGAAAACCCGGTGAACCAAAGCACAGTTATAATAGATGCCAATGGGCAGTATTTGTGCCATTTTCTACAAATTTTTAGAATAAAGTTGAGATTGCGTTATGTTATCTTCATGCTAATATTTAGGTTTAGGTGCATTTTACAGATAGTCAATAGCTTGATGTTGTAATGAGCCAAAACATTATGATAAATTACACTGCTGGTTCTTTCTGTGCCACTGTAACAGCTCAGACTGACTGATGCATGGGCACTGAAAGACCTCTGAACATGTTCTGTTGTAAATGACACCATGATGTTAGCATCAAGTTATTTAATTAGGCATTGACTATGAGAACCTACTGACCATGACATGCACAGCTACAAGACAGTGTATTTCCCTTATATGTGAGTGGTCACAGACTGACACAAAACCAAAAACCACTGATGATCAAACATGTCCTACTGGATTGTCCAGCACTGGAGAATTCTAGGCTGAGAAACTTCCCTTGTAGTGTATCACAACACACAGGACTTAACAAAACAAACACCTGAGAAGTTATTGGAATTCCTGTCTCACACCAACTACAAATATGACTTGAGACTTTCATACCAAATTACAATAGTGTGATCCAAGCAGTGGCACCCAGCCAAGATAGGGCACTAGGGAGCCACCCTCTGTGCTAGAAACTGTTTATCATTTTAATTTTTTAAATAATAAAAACTTTTTTATATGTTAAGTCTGTATGTGCTAAACATGCACAATAAGTACACATTAATATAATATAATAATATTATATATTATTATATAATATTATATATATGAAGCTAATATATCAAATATTTTTTGGGGGAAATGAGCTTTCTGGTTCATTCTCTTTCTCTTCTGAGGTGACAGAAATATCACCCAGTCAGAGAAGCAGCAGCCTATCACTGACCTGCTGACACAAGATAAGTAATATAAATTTAGCCAATAAGAGTCCTCAAATCTGTTGCCTTCATTTTTGGCCCCCAGCAGAGTCAGTCAGTGGTTTTAGGAACATCTGATGTTATTGATACATGTGTGTAGAAATGCTAATATTTAGTCTTAATAGTGTTTTTGCTCATTTTATTGTATATGTTAGTGAAGCAGACTCAGCTGGTAATCTAATGATACATTCTGTAATTTCTATCTTTACACATTTACATGTAATGACAGTTTTCATTAACTATTAGTCTTTAATGATAATTAAATAGTTAGTGACTTTTTCACAGAGCACTGCTATCTTCAGTTTGTGTAATAATATTGAACAGAAAAAAATATATAAACACATTTAAGGATGACATTATGTTGACTTACTATGTTAATTTCTTCAGTATTTGTTGTAGCATGCAATTAAAATATATGTATGTAACTAAACCCCAAAGTTTTACAGCTGACTTTTAAAGTTAAAATTTCAATAGACATAAGGTTTAAATGGAGTGTTTGTTTAAAATATCCTAAAATACCCTTTTAAATGTCTTTTTAGGATATGCTTTGTTACCTATATTTTAAAGCTTGCTTGTGAAATCAAGAATGCACTTTTACATTAAAATCAGACTTGAAGGTTGAAAAGGACACCACTGCCATGACAGGGGGATAATATCTGTTTTTGACCAACAGCTGTGTGAATGATAATTAATTCTGGGCACTCGGTAACATGGAATATCAAATAGCTAAAACAGTATAGATATTTGTGTTTACACGTCCATTGTTACACACGTGCAGAAAAGTACCATATTTCGTTTTTTTTCTGAATTACTAAAACACATTTCCTGAAATTTCATTAAAAGGCAAAAAAAAAAAAAAAACAGTAAACACAAAATTCCAAAATTCAACCAATGTTCTTTTCCGATAACACACATTTTCCTGAAGCCCTAGTCTTTCTATTCTGTTTTCAGACATCCTCAGTTCAATTGCATGAAGGAGGACTGCATGTGTTCATCAGCTCTAGTATATAAGCAATGGTACAGTCAATTTTAAGTCTTGCAGTTTATTTTTAGCTATGTTAATGATGAGGCTGACATGGGAGGTACTTCACTGAAGTCAGGATCAATATGCTTTAGTGTTCACACTGCAAATGTAATGTCATATGCATCTTTGAGCACCTATGTATTGATGCATTGCATCAAATTCACACGTGTACTTAGTACTAGATTTACACAGGATGCACGTGAATGCCACATCTGAATGAGGCCTTATCAAAAACAGATGTAAACTGACCATGCACAAGGCTGTGTACTCCTCCACCTGAGAAGAACTAATACCACTTTGGAGGACAGGATTTTATATCAGTAATAATCTGCCAGTCACCACACAGGCGTGTGTCCTTAAGTTCACAAATAGACACCAGTGCCTTCTGGGCGCTGAAGCATGCAAAGTAAGGTCTTGCTCCTTTTTGGCTGTAAGCTTGTTTTCCATGTTAGCGTCCGCACCTGTCTCGGCCCTGTCCTTCCAGCTGTTTTATGTTTCTTGTCGTTCTTAGTACTGCATGCACTTTTCAGCCCTTAAGTTCTATTAGTCTCTACTTTTCAGCATGTACCACACATTTTATAAGTGCACTTTTGAACGGAGCCAATTCTAACAGTCTGTCTGTAGAAGTATGTAACCTCAGACCTCCCCAGGGCAGTCAGTTTACCCCCCACATACACGTCCAGATGGTTTAGGCCACATTCACAGACAGTCCTAATTGAGAGAGTGGAGAGTTTGAATGTAGGACAGAAGCAGGGTGGAGGAGTCTTCCAAAACCCTGTCTGGGAAATGAAGGAGGAAGCAGAGGGCATGCTGAACAAAGCCCCGTGGCCCACAGGCATGAAGACAAAGACATGAAGCTTTCCCTGGTGCACTTATCAGAACTTGCAGTCTTTGCAGAGGGCAAAGGCTATTTTCTTCTAAATAGAGAAGAATGTGCACATAATGTGAAACAATCTAAAAAAAATAAAGCAAAAAACAATAAAAACTATCTGCAGACTCTCAGGCTAAGCATTTCAGAGTAGACTGTCAATAACTTTATTCACTCTTCCACCCCAGATACCATATGTAGAGGAAGTCATTCTACTTCTAATTCAATCTCTCTCTCTCTCTCTCTCTCTCTCTCTCTCTCTCTCTCAATTCAATTTGACTTTATCAACATAACTGTTTCAACAACAATGTTGCCAAAGCAGAAAAAAAACATTGAAGAATAAATCATAAAATTAATGATGGAAATATTAATAATCATTAAACATAATATCATGGTGGTTGTACAGTGACTTTGTGGTTAGCACACTTGCCTCTTATAAATGAGGTCTTAGGTTCAAGTCCCCATCTGGGTGGAGTTTTCTCCATGTGTCTGTGTGGGTTTCCTCCCACAGTCCAAAATCATAAAGGTCAGGTGAACTGGGTACACTAAATTGTGTGTGTGTGTGTTTCCAGCGATGGACTGGCACCCTGTCCTGGGCTTGGCTGCGTCTGTAATGCCCAGTCCTGCATCCGGTGATCAGGATTAAGTGGATGGATAACATAATTCTGTTAATAATAACTCTATTAATTTGCATTCTTAATTATAGTTGTATAATAGAGATGGGTGGAGTTAGGGTGTGGTTTGGTAGGTAATGTTGGTGTGGTTTGGTAGGTAATGTTGGTGGGGTTTGGTAGGTAATGTTGGTGGGGTTTGGTAGGTAATGTTGGTGGGGTTTGGTAGGTAATGTTGGTGTGGTTTGGTAGGTAATGTTGGTGGGGTTTGGTAGGTAATGTTGGTGGGGTGTGGTAGGTAATGTTGGTGGGGTTTGGTAGGTAATGTTGGTGTGGTTTGGTAGGTAATGTTGGTGGGGTTTGGTAGGTAATGTTGGTGGGGTTTGGTAGGTAATGTTGGTGGGGTTTGGTAGGTAATGTTGGTGGGGTTTGGTAGGATGTAGTGTTACTCACTGTCTTTCAGATGGTGGCAAGTTGCCACAGAGAGAGGCGCTTTTATCAAATTTTGTTAAAATTTCCAGATTTGGGAGAATATTGTTTAATGTTCTTAACATTTTTTGTAATTGTGTTACATTTTGGACAGCGGAGGATGAAGCTCTCTCTCTTTCTCTCTTTCTCTCTTTCTCTCTCTTTCTCTCTCTCTCTCTCTCTCAGTTGCCAGAATGCTTTGGCTCACCAGGTGTTCCAGTGTGACCGGACATGAAATTACTCGCGGTGTGTTATCCTGAGAAAGCTTATTCTACAATAGAGAACCCAAGTCCTGTTAAGGGAATATTATTAGGCAGTGATTCTTATAAAAGCTTCTGGTATTAAGTTCCTCTTCTTCCTGATACTTGGTCTACAGAACAATCCATTTCATTCACAGTGGCATGTCTGGTAAAGGACTTTAGCTTTAACTAGCTATTGCATCCACTAGCAGATATTTTGGCTATTTTACCTCCATTGAATGACTTTCTCTGTTGCTTTTTATGGCATGAGAAAGATTGACTTGTTTCTGGTTATTATTCCATAATGAGAAGCAATAGTCAGACAAAGACCCTTCCTGGAAGAAGAAGAAGAAGAAGAAGAAGAAGAAGAAGAAGAAGAGAAAAAAATAGCATAGCATCTGGGTCCTCAGCTGTTTGTTTGCATCCCAAATTAGTTGTGCTGGGTTAATGCAAGAGAGATCCATGCTCCAGACATTGGGCCAGCCTTAATGTGGCTCTGATTGTGTGCTTGGAGAGGCCACTCACGAAGAAACGCAGATGACACACCACTGTGATTCCAATCCTTGATTAGTCGCATGTTTTTCTCTGATTTCTATGTTGTCCTATGCACTCTAATCATGTTCCTCCCCGCCTCCATGTCCATGTTGGGGTAATTGGTTGTGTTCTTGAACATGCTTCACAGACAGTCTAATTATCCTATCCGGTGTTTGGATGGAGCTCAAGATTATAAAAGCTTTTGCCATTTCTCTGCTGTTCACCGCACTCGGCTTAGAATAAGGAGACGCTGAACAAGATCAATACTCATGTCTTTGGCCCAAAAAAGACCAAAAAAACAGCTTATTAATCTCTCATGTTTGTCTTTTGTCTTTGAGAGTCCATTATTAGTGTTTATTTCAAAGATAAGCAATCGTGTGAAAGCAGCATCCGCATCCAGTTGGAGCGATTTCGGTGACTTCGGACACAGCTGGACAGCACACCTGCAGCCATGGGCCTAGCGTGTCCCCCTGTTAGACAGCCACGAGCGAGACATCTGTTCGGAAGAGATAATGATGCTGGATGCACTGCAAGCCTCCGACATGGGCAAACCAAGCCAAGCCTGTGAAGAAAAGCACTACTGGACTTTAAATGTGTCTTGGAGAAACAGTTTCACTCATAAGCACTTATTGTTGCCCACTTTGTAGGCCAATCTCGTTTGTTTATTTGTTCGTGTGTGAGTGTCCTTAGGATATGTCTGTGGATTAGTGATAGATTCTGCTCATTTTAGGGAAATTGGATTTAAAGTTGAAGAAGCAGCTTGTTTATCGGCGAGTTCAGCATTGCTCAAGCCTTCAGAGCAGAAGTCTCAGAACAAAAGTGTCACCGAAGGCTGTCTCACACTCTTATCTCCTGCTCGCTTACTCAGTACTTATGTGATGTCACTAAAACACGCTGAGTTTAGTTTTGTCTTACAGAGCAGCCGAGGGCACTTCTAGATAAACAGACCACAGGCATGTAGTCCCAGGAGGAAATACAGGCACTGAACCACATACACGATGATGTCAATATCAAGCACTTTCTATTGAACTCTCATTCTCTCTCTCATTCTCTGTCTCACTCTCATTCTCTCTCTCTCTCTCGTTCTTATTCTCTGTCTCACTCTCATTCTCTCTCTCTCTCTCGTTCTTATTCTCTGTCTCACTCATTATGTCTGTCTGTCTCATTCATTCTCATTCTGTCTCTCACTCTCACTCTTTTTATCAGTCTCTCTCTCTCTCTCTCTCTCTCTCTCTCATTCTGTCTCCCATTCTCATTATGTCTCTCTTGCTCTCATTCTTTTAATCTCTCGCTTTCATTCTCTCTGTCTCTCTGTAGTTCTCATTCTCTCTCTGTCTCACTCTTATTCTCTCTCTCTCGCTTATTCTCTTTTTCTGTATCACTCTCATTCTCTCTCTCTCACTCCCTCATTCTCTGTCTCTGTTTTTTTCTTATTCTCTCTGTCTCTTTCTCACTCTCATTGTCTCTCTCTCATTCCCTTTCTCTGTCTCAATCTCCCTTTTATTCCATCTCTGCCTCTGTCTCTCTGTCTCTTTACCTCTTATTCCATCTCTCTCTCTCTCTCTCTCTCTCTCTCTCTCTCTCTCTCTCTCTCTCTCGTTCTTATTCTCTGTTTCTCTCTCACTCCCTCATTCTCTGTCTCTGTTTCTCTCATTCTTATTCTGTCTGTCTCTCTCTCACTCTTATTCCATCCCCCCTCCATCTCTCTCTCCCTCTCTCTCTCTCTCTCTCTCTCTCTCTCTCTCTCTCTTTCTCTCTCCCCCTCTCTCTCTGGAGTACCATTGTTAAAATGAAGAACTTGTTATTCTATAGCTCGTGCTGTAGTCAGAATTGTAACTGCTCCTCATAAACAGAGATATTATGCTGGGGAGGGAGACAGATATGCAGCTGGAGGAGACTATTAAAGTGGAGTTTTTGTATCATCAGCCTGGTTTTATATCACCTCTAACATGACTGAGCCTGTCATTTTTTTATTGTACTGCTCTTATATTCAGTATTCGATTACCAAGCTTATCAAGCAGACAGTGACAGTGAAGATTAGCTAACTGTACACACTTGGACAGGTGTCTCCAAATGATCTGCCAGCTTTTCCTGAGGAGACACACATAGAGCCAGGAAGACCTTCCGTGGATTTAAGGGAGATTTCCTATTTGGGGCCAACTGCTTGTTTGATCTGTGATGTAAGCAGAGGTTTATTGCAGTAGAGTAGGGTTGAAAATCAGCTGACACCAACTGAACGAATGACTACATGTGAGAAACAGAGGCGTGACAACAGGTGTTGAACCTTTTCACCCCACTAACAGAGGCAAAACAGAGTAAAACATCATGCCTGTGTGTGCTTTAGGTGAACTTTGAGAAAATAAAGTTTCAAATGTATTTTTTCTGAGAATATGTGAACAATTGTTGGATGAATCCAATATGTGGAGCCTCAGCTTAACCAACACCAGTCTTTTAGCTCTTGTCCCATAACTAAAAATCATTGAATCAGTTTTAGCGATGATGACTGTCATGAATATGGCCCAGCAAGAATATTGCAATGTAGACAACATCTTCATGTTGGCATAATGTAATTGTGCCTGCTGAGCAAAGAATTTGATCCAGACTCAATCTTGTTCTGAGCACATGTTGATGATGTGTTTTAATTAAAACAATTTAAAACTATTGATTTCTGGTGTTTTTAGCCATGTTAACCCCACAGCTCCCTTTCTAAACTAAAGAAGCTAAATGTACATGTCAATCACATCTTGATTAATTAGTGATATCTGTAGTAAATAGAAAAAAATATGTAAATCAGATTTTTAGACATACAGTTTACTTAAAGTAAAAATAATGAATGTTTGATCACTGTGAAAGTATTTTTGGTTGTGCGGAGCATTTATACTATTGCAAAAAATGTGAACATTGTTGGAAAACTTCATTATTCATAATTTAATTCAAAAAGGTAAATTGTCAAATATTATATTCATTACATATAAAGTGACATTTTAAGCCATTTTTGAGAGGGTGCTGCAGGATTCCAAAATAACATGGTTTATATTTACAAAGTGAAACAAACACTGTGGTTGTGAAATGAAACAAAACTTAGCTTGATGATGATGAACCACAGAACCTGAACTTGACCTGAAGACATTCACACTGAACTGACAATCACAGACTCTATGGAGATGACAGAATAACGGGTGAGGTACAAGAAACATGAGGAGACTTTTAAAGCAAATGTCATCAGTCCTTAATTGAGATGGCAGGACTGTGATAACAAGGCACAGGTGAAACCAATGAAACCCAAAAAGACATGATGTTATGTGACTGGGGGCATGGATGAGACATGACATGGACAGCGTAATCAAACAGACGCAAATGCACATGGAGACTTGACAGCATACAGAACATGTGACTAAAAGGCATGGATGAGGCAGGGGGCATGACAGGGTGACAACATTAAAAAAGGCTTAAAACTTTACATAGAATGAATATAAATATAAAATATGTGACCTTTTTAGATTTTTAATCTCAACTGTTAACACAAATGAATGCTTTCATATTAATAATTTTAGAAATGTAAATGTTTATTAATTTGACAAATAACTTTTTTAAATCTAGATTACAGATTAAATTTTCTCATTTTTTTTCTATTTGAAATGTAAAACTCCGATTATTTAAGATTTCATTAGTCTACATTCTAAAGTACAAAATTAATCTCCATTACTAAATTACATAAAGACACTGACTGGATAAGTGACAAATCAGTTAAGGATTGAGGAACAGCTTGGACTTTACATTAAGAAACGCTTGAATGTTGCAGCTCAAAGACTGTCAGGCTTCAGTCGTCTAATTATGAGAACATGATCAACTCTATTAGATGTCTTAGAACGAGAGCAGTGAATCACCAGGGTTCTGTTTCTCAAGGCCTTGACTCGGGTCATTTGCCTCCACTGAGACTGATCTCACTATGATCACATATGAAATGAAAAGTTGAATATTTGCCAACGAGATCGTTATTTTGAAGGCTCAGCCACGGACTGAAATTAGTGTTCTGTATCCCAGAGCACAAGGCTTTTTCTGAACCTTTTAGAGCCCGGCGTAAGTGCAACACCACACATTACTGCTCCCCCTGTGAGCTATGGGCAAGAGATGGTGGAGCATTTGTGGAGAGAGGAAAGGTTAGCTGGCTTGTGAAATAATTGGTCCAATTTGGGCCAGGACGCATTCTAAAAGTACTGCAGCTACTTCAGGGACTTTGCGTCTCATGGTTGTTTAGCTTTAAAAGGTGGCTTTTCTGTTAATGGGATATTTTTGGCATAAATGAAATTACATTCTGTACATTTTTAAATGTTTTGAATTAATAATAAAGTGTCCACTCAAAAGCCATTAAAACATTAGGATCAGATATAGCATATTAATATGGTGGATGCTTTTTGCGTTGCTTCCTGCAGTAAAACCTTGTACCTCAAAAGAAACCATCAGACTCATCCTATAGCTACAGAACTGGCCAGTATACCTGCTATGAGGAAATGTACAGAAAGTGGTGTGATTTGAATCTGATGGCAGTGAGGTGGGGGAAGGAGGGAAATGGGCCACAAATTGCCAAGTGCATTCTGAACAAATTGGAAATGTTGGGTAAATTATCCCAAACCTATAATCAGTCAGCAGAGGCTGGTCTCAGGGGTTAGCAGGTGGATAGCTCATTATGCGCTCACCTTCTCTTTGCCCTTCGCATTGTGCCCATTTTGGATCACAACTGACCAGCTTTCTGCTTCTTTATTCTTCAACACAGAGAACAGCTGGACTGTATTTCTAGCCATTCCAGTGTTTAAATGAAATCTAAAATGGCTTTTGTCTTATGAGATGATAAAATGTTTTGATAGATGTTCCACTTTGTGCCAAGTCCTTTTAGAACTCTAGTTTCTGAGCAAAATACAAAGAGAAGCTTGCATGCATAATGTTTCAAAAATATCTAAACTCAAATGATTTCCATTAGAAAATTCCTGGCATTTAATAAAGGACTCAGATCAAGTTAATGCACTCAAAAGTTTGGATCAGTGTTTTATATAAAAAATTAATTAATTTGAATTAAATTAAATAAAAATGACTGTATTAGGGATGAAACAAAATATGATTTTGAAACAGGTGCATCTCAATAAATTAGAATATCACTGAAAAGTTCATTTATTTCAGTAATTCAACTCAGAAAGTGAAACTCATATATAGATTCACTACACACAGAGTGTCAACTTCAAGTGTTTATTTATTTTAATGTTGATGATTATGGTCTACAGTCTACATCTACAGCCAATGAAAACCCAAAAGTCAGTATCTCAAAAAAATGTGAATATTGTGAAAATGCTCAATTTTAGACAAAACACCTGCGAAGGTTTCTGAAGTCTTTAAATGGTCCCTCAGTCTTTTTCAGTAGGGTACATAATCATGGGGATCCAAAATGAGGGTAAGCCACAATAGGTAATTGCTAAAGAAGCTGGCTGTTCACAGAGTGCTGTATCCAAGCATATAAATGGAAAGTTGAGTGAAAGGAAAAGGTGTGATAGAAAAAAGTGCACAAACAACAGGGAAAACCACAACATTGAAAGGACTATCAAGAAAAGGTGCTTCAAGAATTTGGGGGAGATTCATAAGAAGTAGACTGCTGCTGTAGTCAGAGCCTCGAGAGCTACCACAGATGTTTATAGGACCTGGCCTACAACTGTTACATTCCTTGTGTCAAGCCACTCGTGACCCAGAGAGAGTCAGAAGCGTCTTACCTGGGCCAAGGAGAAAAAAGACCGAACTGTAGCTCTGTGGTCCAAAGTCCACTGAGTTTTCAGATGGAAGTAAATTTTGCATTTCATTTGGAAAACAAGGTCCCAGAGTCTGGAGGAAGAGTGGAGAGACATTCAAGTCTAGTGTGACGTTTTCACAATCAGTGATGGTTTGGGGAACCATGTCATCTACTGCTGTTGGTCCACTGTGTTATATCAAGTCCAACATCAGTGCAGCCATCTACCAGAACATTTTAGAGCACCTCATGTTTCACTCTGCTGTCAAGCTTTATGGAGATGTGGATTTCATTGATGCAGCAGGACTTGGCACCTGCTCACACTGCCAAAAGTGCCAACACCTGTTTTAATAACCACAATATCTCTGTGCTTGACTGACCAGCAAACTCGTTGGATCTAAACCCCACAGAGAGTCTGTGAGCTATTGTCAAGAGGAAGATGAGAGACACCAGTAGGCCAACATGTATGTATTATAAATATTTTTTAATTGGTCTTATATAATATTCTAATTTATTGAGATGAACCTGTATATTATTCAGAATGAACAAGCACTGGTCAAGTACACATCCAGATATGAACAGGAGGTGAATCATCTCTGTGTTTTTACTGCTTAGTCCTTGTATCTTGTCTACATTTTTAAACACAATTCATAGACTTCAAGTTTAGACCACTGATAAATGTTCAGTTCAAAATAATGTTCAATGAAGCTTCCTCACGACTTTCCTTGATTTGGTCTGATCTGTATCTTCTTGGTAAACACTGACTCATTTATGAATCATAATGACTAACACATCAGATAATATGAAGCTAAGCAGAGGTAAGGATAGCTCTATCTAAACAATGCGTCACTGAGCCCTAAAATAAAACCATATTTGTATACAGATTGGCAAAAAAACAACAGAAAAACATATGCTTTTATTCATATGTTTAAAATGATTCCCATAACTTTTCAGAAGAGCTGCTGTTCTGCAGAGTAGCACAAAATAACTGCAGGGTCTGCCAGTAAATAAGTACATTAAAAACTATGAACTGAAATGTTGCCTGTGTTTTTTTAGTGTTTATCACTGTTACTAAATGAACATCCTGAGAAAACTGGAAAATGCAGTTTAGAAGACATTTTAAATATTAAAATTAAACTTTAAATGTAGACCATTCCACTTCCAGTAAAAACATACAGATACATGTACAGTGGTAACCCTACTTACGAGTTTAATCCGTGCAGGAGCTGAGCTCGTTAGCTGGTTTGCTCGTTAGCTGGATGCATTTTCCCCATAAGAATACATGTAAAACTGATTAATCCGTGTCAGCCGGTCAATATACAGTATACTTTAATATGCTAAATAATGTGTTTATATGGGTTTTTTAAAAATAAACGAGACGACAACGGCGCTCGTGTAGGCTGGCAGCTGAGGAGGAGAGGAGGACGGGCGTACGTGTATGGCATGGTTACACTTATCATATGAAAAGTAAAAGTAAAATTTATCTAACTTTCTTGTCCACTACCTTTTGCTACCTTAGCATCACTTTCACTAGCACTTTCACTTTC
>BRDA01084924.1:23474-50263 GCA_036984385.1 Crenuchus spilurus
TACAAGTAAATCATTGTCACTAAAATAAAACCATATTTGTATACAGATTGGCAAAAAAACAACAGAAAAACATATGCTTTTATTCATATGTTTAAAATGATTCCCATAACTTTTCAGAAGAGCTGCTGTTCTGCAGAGTAGCACAAAATAACTGCAGGGTCTGCCAGTAAATAAGTACATTAAAAACTATGAACTGAAATGTTGCCTGTGTTTTTTTAGTGTTTATCACTGTTACTAAATGAACATCCTGAGAAAACTGGAAAATGCAGTTTAGAAGACATTTTAAATATTAAAATTAAACTTTAAATGTAGACCATTCCACTTCCAGTAAAAACATAAAGATAGATATACAGTGGTAATCCTACTTACGAGTTTAATCCGTGCAGGAGCTGAGCTCGTTAGCTGGTTTGCTCGTTAGCTGGATGCATTTTCCCCATAAGAATACATGTAAAACTGATTAATCCGTGTCAGCCGGTCAATATACAGTATACTTTAATATGCTAAATAATGTGTTTATATGGGTTTTTTAAAAATAAACGAGACGACAACGGCGCTCGTGTAGGCTGGCAGCTGAGGAGGAGAGGAGGACGGGCGTACGTGTATGGCATGGTTACACTTATCATATGAAAAGTAAAAGTAAAATTTATCTAACTTTCTTGTCCACTACCTTTTGCTACCTTAGCATCACTTTCACTAGCACTTTCACTTTCGGTCAAAGGTATTGACTGACCTCTTCTTCTACGGTAGCATCTAGGGGATGTTACAACCGCCGTGCCCCTACCGGTTGGCATAGCTGAACAAATTTACGCTACTCGTTACTTGGAATTTTACTCGTTACCTGGAACAAAAATATTCTGAGATCTCAACTCGTTACCTGGAATACTCGTTAGTAGGGACGCTCGTAAAAAGGGTGACCACTGTATGGCCATGATACCTTATGTATCAAGTTATATCTTGCATGTTTTGGCAAACAATACCTTAGCTTTGTTAAGTTTAGAGTATTGAAATCTGTGTTGTATTGCTTTAAACTTTTATTGTATGAAAATAAGAATAACAACAACAAAAATAACTAGATAATCCTGAAGGAAATGCAGAATGTTGTGCAGCTAACCTAGCTCACATGCTAAGGTATCCTAGATGGTTTTTAAGTTATGCTGTGGTATCTGTGGTGGTTGCTATGGTGTTGCTAAGTGGTTGCTATGTGGTTGTTAAGGTGTTGTTATGGTATTCATGGTGGTTGCTAAGGTGTTGCTATGGTATCTGAGGTGGTTGATAAGGTGTTTCCACATGCATCTGCCCACAGCCACATCATGTCTTGTCATTGCACTGCTGTCTCATTCTCCAAAAGGTTATGTTTGCTATATAGTTTCCCTTGTATCTCACAGTCCTTGTCAGTCATTGTATGTTGTCTTAGTAAAGTGTAATGCCACCAAGAGATTGCATTGTCATGTCATATTTCTTTCATAATCTTCCTTTCATAGCCTAGCAAAGTTTTGTTTTCTTAACCACAGTTCTTGAGCTTAAGCTAATAAAGCCTTGTGTTGGAAACCACCACTTCATCCACCTCCTCCTGCCACAGCACACTAGTTCCACAGGACACAGTTCCTAGGTTCAGACTTTCCTCTATGGGTGGCAGGTCTTTTAGTGTTGCTGCCCCATCATCTGGAACTCCTTACCTTCTTCTATTCACTCTTTTCCATCTCTTTTTTACGTATCTTTAAAGCCAAACTAAAGACATATCTCTTCTCTAAGTACTATTGCTCACTCTGATTTATTATTATTATTTAAACAGTGATTTGTAAAGTGGATTTGGGTATGTGAAAGGCATTATATAAGTGTAAAAAACAGGAATGAACATGGCAACACATGAGACACAGGTGAATACAAGGACTTGAGGTGGGACCTGTGCGAGAAACTAGGTGGAGACAAAAATGAACAAAAGCATCCGGCCCACACATAAACACAATGTAAACAAAAACACACGGAGAAGTGAAAACAAGAAGCACGAGCACCAGAAACAGAAATATATAAATATATATATATATATATATTCATATGAAACAGTGTTGAATAAACTGTGCTTTCACTTTAAAGAGTGGCACATCCTGTGGGAAATAAACAATGATGTGCATGATTCAGATCGGAATGTTACTGGATGACTTAATGGTATATTATGGCCGTCATGGTTAAATGCGTCTGGCATGGGCAGGATGCGAACTTCAAACACACACATACACACATTGCTTCCCTTCCTCTTCAGTATCTGTAGACAACGGCATCTTTATTGTCTCCTCAGTGACCCCATCTACCACTGCTTCCTGTGTTTGTGCCTTTACAGGAAGTCCTAATAAACTGGCGTGTCAGGTGACGGGCGGACCGAAGTGCTCAGCATGAAGAAGTGAAGCACAGCAGGAGAACACGGTCTTCTCTGGTTTACTCTGTTTGTCTGTTGAATATGTGAATGCAGTTGCAGTGAAGTGCAAAACCACACATATCCAGCACTCTACAGGCTACACTGACACTCTTACGCAGGCTAATCATATTGATCTGGATGAAAATGTGTCTGATTTTGTGATCAGGGAAATAAAAATGGTGGTATAATAAATGGCTTAAGTTAAATTCACTTAAATTAAGTGTCTGCTATATCTGAAATGTGCACTCACTGCCAGTGTACTTTACTGATCCTTCCAATATACAGTGTAATGGTGAGGTTGTACTGTGTACCTGAATTTTAAAACATGCATTTACTTTCCTCAGGAACGTACACTCATTGGCCACTTTATTAGGTACACATACCTTGTATCTACACATTTTAGCTCCACTTCCCTTGTAAGTGCACTTTCTAGCTACAATTATAGACTGCAGTATACAGTGGTAACCCTACTTATGAGCATCCCTACTAACGAGTATTCCAGGTAACGAGTCGAAATCTCTGAATATTTTTGTTCCAGGTAATGAATAAAATTCCAAGTAACGAGTAGCCTAAATTAGTTCAAGTATGCCAACCGCTAGGGACACGGCGGTCATAGCATCCCCTAGATGCTATCGTAGAAGAAGAGGTCAGTCAATGCCTTTGACCGAAAGTGAAAGTGCTAGTGAAAGCGACGCAAAGGTAGCAAAAGGTAGTGAACAAGAAAGTTAGATACATTTTACTTTTACTTTTCATATGATAAGTGTAACCATGCCATACACGTACGCCCGTCCTCCTGTCCTCTTTAGCCACCAGCCTACACGAGCACCGTCGGTCTCCCTCTCCTAAGCGGCCAGCCTACATAAGCGCCGTCGTCTCATTTATTTTTAAAAACCCATATAAACACATTATATAGCATATTAAAGTATACTGTATATTGGCCGGCTGACATGGATTAATCAGTTTTACATGTATTCTTATGGGGAAAATGCATCCAGCTAACGAGCAAATAAACTAACGAGCTCGGCTCCTGCACGGATTAAACTTGTAAGTAGGGTTTCCACTGTATTTGTTTCTCTGTATACTTTGGTAGCCTCCCTGTGTTTTAATGCTCAGGACCCCCAAAGGACAGGATTTATTTGTGTGGTGGATCATTCTGAACACTGCGGTGGTGTGTGTTATTAGTGGATCAGACATGTCTTTACACATCCTCAGTGTCACTGCTGGAGTGAATGGAGTGCACAAAATTACTTATTTGAATACACACACTGATACAGAAAACAATGACAGATAACTGAATAACTCTATTCACTCTCTAGTAGCCGTGGAGCACGTGAATGTCTGATATATAACCAGTGAACACTTTTTTACTGGAGGATGCATTTGAAGCTGGAGAAAAATATGCAAGCATGCAGATCAGAGCCTCATTAACAATGAACTAAACATTATGACCAGGGTTAGAGCATCTCCAAAGTGACGAGGCTTTGTTGAAGTCTCCTAGTCAACTGTAGTCAGTGCCTCTTGATGGTGGTCTGCAAATTGTCCAGATTTGAACCTGATCTCAATGCTGAGGGATGGTCTGGAGTCTGGTCCATGCTAGCTCCTCTTCACAACTTAAAGAATCTGCTCTTAGTATCTTAATGCCAAATACTACAGGACACCTTCTTGTAGGTCAGGGCTGTTTTGGTGGCACATGGAGAACTGACTGTATTAGCTGTATTAGAATTATCTGTATTATCTAATTGGTTTTAATGTTATGCTGATTGGTGTACGTTTGAGAGAATGTGCTGGGAAGATTTGCCACTTGTGTTTGTGACTTTATCAGCTGTTTTAATGCAGTGCTCTTGTGGTAAAGTTCTTTTGCCTGCCTGTAATGTATCTGTGTGCTCCACCATTTATTTACTAACACACCCTCTGTGATTTCCTTCTACCAGTTCCCATGTTGTGTAGTAATTGTCATGCACCTCAGCTACTTCTTGCCTGAACAGCTGAAACTTTCCTTGTTCGTTTGTACCCCCCGCCCCCTTCTGAAGGATTGTCAGAAGCCATTAGCGGTGTATCTGTAGAGGTAGGAGGGCTGTGGGGAATTAGAACTCCGTGTTGTGTGTCATGGCTGTCTGCTCCAGCCTTCGTCCCACCGCCAACGCAGCGGCACGGCCGCTAATAAAACCAGACAGAGCTCGGCCGACCTGCGCCAGCATGGCCCCAATCAATTGACCGTGGCAAGGTCAACACACAGCCAGCTACTTCCAGTTCCGCAGGAGTGAGGAGAGGAGCCTAGGTGTGAGAGGAAGTGGCACGGCTAATGCGGTGTCACACCTAATACTCTAATTCAGCCAAGCTTCTGTCATATGATGGCTCTTATTATAGAAGAGTGTGGCCCAATTAGTCTTCAGGATTCTGGTGTCAGTGGACCGGCAGGTTTTTGCCTTAATTACTGAATGCTCAGTCTAATCTCGTAGGCCTTCCAAGAATTAGTTGAGTGGAAAGTGTCTTTTAAGCCTTGTTTTTTTATGCCTACATTAAAGATGAGAATTACAGGCAGGAAGTTTCTTTTCTTTCTTTCTTTCCATCTGGAAGTGGCTGATCACAGCATGATCAGGGCCGCTTTCACCCTTGGCGCAGTGAACTCCCTTCTTATTGGCCCCAGACAAATGAATCTGTTTATCCATCTCCTGAAGGGATTGTTCTGCAATTGCAATACTTGTAAATGAATAGAGCCAATTGAATCGAGCACATATATCATTACCCTGTCACCTAATAATAACACCTGGATCGTGTGGCATATACTGTGTCGAGATCATTGTCTGGATTAAATTAAGTGAATGATTCTAAACACGTGTTAGAGTAATTAATATTCTGCATTTCTTCTCCGACGGCCACCCAGTAGACAGCTATTCATACAGTGACATTCAGCTCTGTGTGTGAGTGTGTGTGTGTGTGTACACGCACTTGTCTGGCAGAAAGAGAATGAATGACAACTAGAAAGAAAAAGGATATTTTGCATATGTAAGTGTGTGTATGCGCACCCGTGTGTGTGTGTGTGTGCATATTTATCCTTTTTTGTGAGTATAAGAATGTGTCTGTGTGAGAGAGAGTGAGGTTAGAAGAGGTAGATAGAATAAGAATGAGAGAATTGTAAGTGTGTCTTAAGGTTGTAAACAAATGCTGTTATCAAAATATCTCTATCTGTATTCACCTTTACCTGGAAGTGGGCGTGGCCTCGTTCTCAAGTTTAAAGATCCTTTTTGCTAAATTTTTGCCAGGATTTTTTCAGTTTGCATGATGAATACGAGCGACTTTTTACAAATGTATTTGTTTATTTGGAGACTTCAGTCTATGCTGTCATGTACTCTGTGTGGGCAATACGGAGCAGCAGCTCTGGTAGCATTTTAAAAAACTCACTTTTTGTTTTGGCTTTTTAATTAACGTGTATGTGGTTTGTGAATTGTAGTGAATTTGTATACATTGCAAAATATCTTACCTTGTTGGATCTAGTCTAAATATCTAATATTTCTCATTTTGTGAAGATATTGTATCATATAAAAAGACAATTCTTGCTTTAATTCTTAAACTTCTCACTATATTGGCAATTAAGCCAATCAACCCACCCATTTGCTACACTCCTAAAAGAGATGGTTCTTTAAGGGTTCTTTAGTAAAGAAAATGGTTCTATAAGGAACCATGAACACTCAAAACAACCAAATTTACAGATACATTAATGTGCTGTAGAAAGTTCTATAGAGCACAAAAAAGTGTTCCTCTATTATTACAAGCTTGACATTGTAAGTACAGCAGAACTCTGTATAGATATAGAACCCCTTTCAAAGACATTCTGTATAGAACTATCTATAACACTTTCATCATCAATCTCAAGAACCTTTAACCATGCAAATAACCCTTTGGGTTCTTTTAGTGCTCATGTGTCTATACTGAACTATTTTCTTTACTAAAGAACCCTTGAGGAACCATTTTTAAGAGTGTAGGACTGTCCAGTAACTGGTAATGTCCCTGACTCCAGGAGGGTGAAGACATAGCATGTGAAGTCAGCCAACATGCTTGGAGGAAAGATCAGGATCCACAGCTCTGATACATCAGCTAACAGTCACCTGAGCCAGAGGATATGACTTTTAGTAGTGATGGTGAGAGAACACCATCTACCCAACCAAAGAGAGCACAGCCAATGTTGCCCTCTCAGGTCCTGGTCTTAGAGGCCCCTTAGTCAGATGAGCCTGAATAATTTTGCTTTTTTGAATCATTTGTAAGATACGAGAAAATTTTATTTAATAAGTTCTTTAAAACCATTAAAATATGTCAGATATAGCTTAAAATATATATTTTAAGTTTAAAAAGTTTATAAAAAGCTTACAATGTTTACAACATGAGAAATATATAATTAGACTAGATTTGATGCATCATTTAGCTCTGACAGACTTAATCTATAAGCAAGTCAAGCCTGGCTCTATGTTTACTGAGCAGATGCAGATTTGTGAAGGAAATGGCATTTCAACTGAACTGGATGCAGCCATGATGGATTTTAAGGTCTGTGTGGTGTGTAGTGGATTTAAAAACAAAGTAGCATATAGTTTCATACTGATCATAAAAATGTGTCTGTCTTGATTGAATTTGGATGATTATAACAAATTTCCTGCTCATTCCAGGTTACATCCCTGCTGTAGGTGTAACACACTATGTTTACATTTACACCATCGCCTAACAGAGCTGCATAAAAGGCCAGTCCAGGCACAGTCCTACTTACATTACATTAGATTAGATTTTTTGCCAGTGTGATTGCACACAATGGAATTTGACCTCCTCATTTAACCTATCTGTGCAGTGGAACACACAAGGCTGTGAACATGTGCCCAAAGCTTTGGGCAGCCCTATCTACAGTGGGAGCAGATACCTTGCTCAAGAGCACTTCAGTCATGACTTGCCCAGGAATCAAACCAGCAACCTTCCGGTGACAAGACCAGATCCCTAACCGCCAGACCACGGCTGCCCCAAGAACATGGAAACTTCATCCAGATTGGAACTTAAACCCAAGACCTCATTGCTGAGAGGTGAACATGCTAACCACCAAGCCACAGTGCTGCCCACCTTACATGCAGACTTAACTAGTCTGACTTACAACAGTAAACAATAAATGCCCACTTCAGACATCAATGTTTGTGCACGTGTGAGTTTCCTGTCACATGATTTTACCAAAATAAAAAGGTGTTGCCAGATTTGAATGTCAGTAGTCTGAGTAATGTTGGCCTTTAATCAGACTATAGGCAGCCTAAGACATTTGACAGAGAGAGAGAGATTATAAGAAAAAGTCAGAATGCCAGAATGACAGTGTAAGGTCTGTGGAGGGCAAATTTGCAGCTTCTCTTTATTCGTTCTCTGTCATCTCTCATTCTCTCTCTGACATTTTCAATGAGAAGTAGACAGAGTGCACAGCTGTCTGTCAGAGAGAGGCAGGATGAATGAGGCAGGGTGAGAGAGGCAGGCGGCCACTGCTTGTTTTGGCCGACTCGCCTTTGTTTTCTCAGCTGAAGCCGCAGAACAGTCTGGAATAGACGTATCCAGACCACGAAGGATGGGCCCCCAGTTCTCCCTGCTTTGTCTAGTCTCGGTTTGCATCTGTTTTGCTGTTTGAATTTCTGGGAATTCATATGTAGGGGTGGATAGAGACTTTAGCTGCTCTCCAAAAAAACGTCAGTTGCGAGGTAATGTGAGTTGATGTAATCATTTGTCTGAGCTGGATGGAGAAATGATACATTCTCTGTTCATCTCTCCTGTTCTCTCCGCCTTAGGAGACGATGACAACAATCCTCTGTCCATTGTTTGGGCTGACAGCTGATGAAAGGCTGCTACGGATGAGAGGAGCACGCCTCGTGGTATCAGCTCTGCTGCTTATTTTGACAGTTTAGTCTCTTAAAGTCATTAAAGTGCCAATTGGAAGGCGACGTGCAAGCGCGAGATGCACCTGCTAACCATATGTCCATATCAACAAGCTTTTATTCTGATGTATGTTTTCCCTAAGCACTGGCCTTCTGGATGGTTCAGGCTGAATCTGCTAGCTTGTTGTCTCATCTTTCCCTGTTTTGTTTGTTTTGTGTTTTTTTTCTTGGTTGATGGTGGGTTAGCTCAACATGCACCTGTTTCTCATGTAGAACATTAGAGCTAGCGCTCCCTGCAGCATCTTCTGTCTTTGATTAATTCCCTTCAAAAATACCAGACTGGCATGTTCTGTGAGAGGGAGCAGAGAGCTCTGCCTCAGCCTCATTGATGTTCTCTTTGAAAGCTGTGTACCCTAAAAGAACCTGAGAGAAAGAACAGAGAAGAAGAGGGGAGAAAAAAGGGAATCTAAGTGAAAAGAGGACTAAAGGAATTCCAGATTTTGTGCCAGCACTGTGAACTGGAGAAGAGGAGAGTAGGACAGAGGTAAAAGAAAAGGAGAAATGCCATTTGAAGAAAGAGCCAGAGAGGGTTTTACAAAGGAAATGGAAGAAGCTGGAAAAATAAAGTGATGGAAAGAAAAGTAATTATACTGAGAGAAATTCAAAAATGGGGAGCAAATGACTGAGAAGACGAGTCATTGCAGAGACAGAGGGTGAAAATGAGTAGACCAGAGGAGAACAGAAGATGGGTGAATAAGAGACAGAGAAAATAGCGAGAGGGGGTGGATGGATGAGTAGATGGATATATGGATGGATGGATGGATAGATGGACAGACAGGCAGATTGATAGATAGATAGATAGATAGATAGATAGATAGATAGATAGATAGATAGATAGATAGAGAGATGGGTGGATGGGTGGATAGATAGATAGATAGATAGATAGATATATAGATAGATAGATAGATAGATAGATAGATAGATAGATAGATAGATAGATAGATAGATAGATAGATAGATAGACAAACAGACAGACGGATGGGGATGGATGGATGGATGGACGGACGGACGAACAGACAGACAGATAGATGGACGAACAGACGAATGGGGATAGATATATGTATGTATGGATGGATGTATAGATAGATGGATGGGTGGACAGACAGACAGACAGACAGACAGATAGATAGATAGATAGATAGATAGATAGATAGATAGATAGATAGACAGACAGACGGATGGGGATGGATGGATGGACGGATGGACGGACGGACAGACAGACAGACAGACAGACAGACGGACAAACAGACGAATGGGGGATAGATATATGTATGGATGGATGGATAGATAGATGGATGGATGGGTGGACGGACGGACGGACGGACGGACGGACGGACAGACAGACAGACAGATAGAAAGATAAACAGACGAATGGAGATAGATATATGTATGGATGGATGGATAGATAGATGGATGGATGGGTGGACGGACGGACGGACGGACGGACGGACGGACGGACAGACAGACAGACAGATAGAAAGATAAACAGACGAATGGAGATAGATATATGTATGTATGGAGGAATGGATGGATGGATAGATGAATGGATGGGTGGACAGACAGACAGACAGACAGACAGATAGATAGATAGATAGATAGATAGATAGATAGATAGATAGATAGATAGATAGATAGATAGATAGATAGACGAATGGAGATAGATATATAGATGGATGGATAGATAAATGGATGGGTGGATAGACAGACAGACAGACAGACAGACAGACAGACAGATAGATAGATAGATAGATAGATAGATAGATAGATAGATAGATAGATAGATAGATAGATAGATAGATAGATAGAGAAAGAAATAGAGAGAGAGAGAGAGAGAGAGAGAGAGAGAGTAGATACATAAGAGCATCTGCCAATTGTGTGAATGTTAGAGGGAAAGGGATGACAAGTATGACTGAGCAAGAGAAGTAGGAGAGGAGTAGGAGGAGATAGAGACTGACAGATGGGAGGAGTGTGGAGAGAAATAGGAGGAGAGAGAGAGCTCAGCTCCCACTCTGGGAGTCCTGCTGAAGTGGCAGAGGGAAGAGCAGCTGTGGCAGCAGAATAAATTTCAATACTGATCCAGTTTAATAAATAACTCAGTGAATCAGAACACCTGCCCTGTGCTCCTGCATGACTCCACACGAATGTCAGACTGCAATGAGCTGATTACAACCACACCAGAGCTGGAAGAAGAGAAAAAGAACAATTGTATTCAGCATTGTGTGTTCAGAGCTTCTGTCATTCTGGCTGGAATAGGCCATCACATCAGCAAATGAAATGAGAGAGGAGCTCCAAACCCAGCCTCCACTCCCACTGAGCCACCAGCTGAGCACGGTGTCCTTCACATCACTAGTGAACAGGAGAGCACAGAATAGGCAGTAACACAGCACACATGGATAACAGGTCACATTGTGACTTGGCATGGGTCCAAAAGTGAAGTAAGCATATATCTGTATATATATACAAGGACAACGCAGAAATGTTCCAGTTCACATTGCTACATTATTATTTTTACATAACAATTTTTAGCCTTAATATTAGTAGGTTGTTTAATTTTGGAGTCATTACATAAATATACACCAATCACTCAGAGTGACTCAATGCTACATCATTCATTCATTTATGAATCTGACCAATCACAGCTCTCTATCTGTGTGTGTATATATATATATATAACTAACCTGCATTCTCACTCTGCTGCGTTCAGATGCTGACATCACTACGCTCCCCTCCTTCCTCCCCAGCACCACCATTGTGGTCCCAGTCCTGTTGTCCAACGGTTGGCTCCGCCCCCTGCCTTTATCTACTTGGCAGGATTTGCTATGCCTTAATATTCTGAGACCCAGGTCCATGTCAGTAAGACTTTCAATCCTTATTAACTGCCATCAAATAATTGAACAAATCAAATTATGTCATAAAATCCAGAGTGTTCATATTTCCTGTTTCTGAGTCTTTATGACAGAATTTAAATTACTGTACAGCTTGTACATTCATTGTCCATTTTGCCTCCACTGACCATATTATGTGGCATGGTGGTTGGCACGTCCACATCGCAGTGCTGGGGTCTTGGGTTCAAGTCCCTATCTGGGAGGAGATTCCATGTTCTCCCTGTATCTGTGTGGGTTTCCTCCAGGGACTCGGGTTTCCTCCCACAGTCCAAAAACATAGAGATCAGGTGAATTGGCTACTCTAAATGACTCTGGGGTGTGTGAATGAATGTGTATGTCTGTGTGTGAATATACATGTATATGCCCAGATATAGTTGGCACTCTGTTCCTGGGTGATCCCCCTAGTGCCTCATGCAGTCCTCCATTTAGACAGTCACTTCCAGTTGAGACGCTGTGTGTGATTGTCTGCCGCTTCTCACCAGTGTGTCTGGTTGAGTTCTAAGTGTGTAAAAGGATTGTGTTGATTGTGTTGATTAGAAAGTGCCTTTGGATATTATAAAGACACTATATAAGTGAAACATTCATTCGTTCATTCATATAGGTGCACTTTGTAGCTACAATTACAGACTGTAGTACATCTCTGTGTGTGTGTCTCTGTGTACATCTCTGTCTCTGTACTTTCACCTAGCTTTTTAATGGTCAGGACCTCAACAGAGCAAGTACTATTAGCAGTTAATTTGAAGGTGATATTAGAGTCAGGTGATATCAATCCATGGGATGACAAACAGGTGTGAGTGGGGACCCTGTTTTATTTAAAGAACATTGATCTATCAAAGTCTGCACTTCACAACACATGTTTGTGGAAGTGTATCATGACATGAACAAATGAGATTTCTGAGGAGCTCAGAAAAGGAGTTGCTTATGCTCATCAGGCTGGAAAAGGTTAGAAGGCCATCTCTCTACAGTTTGGACTACACCAATCCACAGTCAGACAGATTGTGTACAAATGGAGGAAATTCAAGACCATTGTTACCCTCCTCAGGATTGGTTGACCAACAAAGATCACTCCAAGAGCAAGGCGTGTAATAGTCGACAATGTCACAAAGGACCCCAGGGTAACTTCTAAACAACTGAAGGCCTCTCTCACATTGGCTAATGTTAATGTTCATGAGTCCACCATCAGGAGAACTCTGAACAACAATGGTGTGCATGACAGGGTTGCAAGAAGAAAGTCACTGCTCTCCAAAAAGAACATTGCTACTCGTCTGCAGTTTGTCAAAGATCACATGGACAAAACAGAAGGATATTGAAAGAATGTTTTATGGACGAATGAGACCAAAACAGAACTTTTAGGTTTAAATGAAAAGTGTTATATTTGAAGGAAGAATAACACTGCATTCCAGCATAAGAACCTTATCTCATCTGTGAAACATGGTGGTGGCAGTATTATGGTTTGGGCCTGGACTGCTTGTTATCATTGATGAAAGAATAATTCTGAGTTATATCAGAGAATTTTAAAGGAAAATGTCAGGACATCTGTCCATGAACTGAATTTCAAGAGATGGTGGGTCATACAGCAAGACCACGACCCTAAACACACTACTCGTTTAGTTGCAGTTATTGCTGCAAATGGTGGGTCACACAAAATACTGAAAGCAAAGGTTCACATAGTTTTGCCTCTCACAAATATGTCATATTGAATCATTTTCCTCAATAAATAAATGATGAAGTATAATATTTTGTCTCATTTCAAGCTTTACTATATATAATAGAATAGACAGTGAATGGACACACTGCATTGCTGTTGCAATACCAATACAACACACACTAACACACCACCACGTCAGAGTCACTGCAGTGCCCAGAATGATCCAGCACTCAAATAAAACCTGCTCTGTAGGGGTCCTGACCATTGAAGAAGAGGGTGAACCAGTATATGAAGTGTACAGATAAACTGGACATAAGCTCTGACATCCTGAAGGATCCTGGAACAAAATTAACTTTCACTCATTTTGGATGCTTGGACCATTCAGAAGACTGTGATGATACATTTGCTTTCTAATTTTCAAAAATGAGATGAATAGCATGAAACTCATTAGGTTTTTGCTCTACAAATAGTCAGCGATTCAGAATCTTGTGCCTGATGTTTGGTGAAATCCCTGCTGGACAGTTTGCCAGTGAGATGGAACTCAAAACGAGAAGCAAATCCAACAGTTGGCTATTGCTGTCACACAAACACCAGGGACGCTAAATAAATTATAACCAGATGAAAACATCAAGTGTATCAGTTTAATAATTAAACGGCAATGTGTCATGGAAGCCGTTCAACCTTTTTCACTTCAAAAGTAACGGACAGGCTGTTTTCTCACCTGAAAGCACCTTGAAGCCGTGATCTTTTATGTAGCAAACACACATGTTTGGTTGAAGCTGTTTATCTTTTGGGTAGAAAAAGTTGGATAATGTATGAATCTGTAATGAGACGAACAAGCAAATTGTTAAAAGATTGATAAACAATATGAATAAATAAACAAGCGCATTAATGAGACAGAAAAAAAAATCAGAAAACCAAAGCAGAAAGAGCATTAATTATCATGTGAGGATGTTCATGCAGCAGAGTGGGGCTGAACAGCAGAATACAGGGGCAGAATTTCTGAGTGAAGACAGCTAATGAGTGCTGGAGGGGGGAAAAGTGCACAGAAACTCAAATAGTGTCCTTATTCTCATTCCTGCCATGGATTCAACATCATTCCAAATGGCAGAGATAGAAAAGTTGGCCTAATAGCAGAATAAGATATCTCACGTAACCAAGATATGAATTAACAATGTATGTATTTGAATATCTTTGCATTTGCTCCACATTCTTCAATAGTATCTGTTGCTAGGTTTGGCAAACTTTACAGAACCTGGCAAAATATCCTATTTAACTTATTTTGTTGTTGATAGCTGTGTCAGGAACTGGCATATTCACTAAATAGTGCACTATTTTGGGCTTCTGCCATCAAACCATCCTATAATGCACCACAGTAAGTAGTTGCAAGACTGATATACCCAAGTGGACCATGGCCATAATGAAATATGTTGTTTATTGTCTATATAACTGAATGTCACACAGTAATGAGCGAATGTACATGAGATTGTGTCATCATTCAAAATCATGAATTCTGTGTTCTGTAACAGAGAGGTCTATATGGTGATCCATTGTAGGGTATAGTGGTTAGGAGATCATTCCACAAGTAATGTCTTAACCATATTAGAGTATGTCTAAGTATGTATTCATTTCAAATTATGTTTACTTGGCATTTACATTATGTAAATGTTAAAACTCATACATTTTGTATTAATTACACATAAAATGGCATATTTCAAGACTTTTTTGTTTTACTGGTTATTAGTAAGGCTTATAGATCATGAAAATCTGAATCTCAAATTATAACCCCAAATCCAGCAGTATGGTGATGCTTACACTGAATTTCCTGAAAACAAAGCATCCACCCACACGTACATCATTTATTCTGGCTTTGTTTTTCATTTAGCCACTCTGCCCCGTCTCTTTGGAATACCCTTTCTACCCAAATCCGCAAAACCGACTGTTTAACCACCTTCAAATCCCAGTTTAAAACCCACCTGTTCACACTTGCATATTCCTGATTCTTCATCTTCATATCCCTCTGTCTGTTTAGTATTCTGTCTAGATGAATGTATTTGATTGTATGTAAATCTGTCTGGTTTTATTTTACACTGTGTCTTTTATACTGTGCCTTTTTTAACTGTTGTAAGGTGTCCTTGAGTGCTTTGAAAGGCACCACTACTAAATTAAATGTATTATTATTATTATTATTATTATTATTATTATTATTATTATTGATAACGCTCAATCTAATGCTTAAACTAAAACATGTCACATTAAAGCAATGGCGTGCTAAGAACCCCGAGAACAGGTGTACAAAACAAAAACTGTCAGCTATACCACACTAGCACACTCTAAAACAGAGCGTAAACCTGTAAGAGTAATGTTAAATGTTCATTTATCCGTTACGTTAGTCTTTTGTATTTATTTCTCATTGTGAAATTGTGACTTAATTGTTATTTCTTATGGGACATATTGCTTCAGTTATAATTCGCTCTGGTTATACATACTGTACAGTGTGTATTGTAACCATGGCTTGGTACAAAAGCAGTATCCACACAAGATTGAGTCTTTGAGAAATAAAGATGGGCAGTCCATCTCCAGTTTGTCAACAAATGTGTGAGAAACACTTCTCAGGGCTTGGAGGCATCTGGGATGGACTATCATACAGTGTAAATGTGTAATGTGGACAGACAAATCAGTATTCCAGATCTTTTTCTATGAATGTAGCATTATGTTGAAATTTTAGAGAGCCAAATACTGCCTTAAAAACAACATCACCTGAAACACTGCATCACTTAACACCTTTTTAATTTTTTTTAATTGTAATGTTGCCGGGACTCAGTGCTCTTCACTCATGGGTTTGTATCCCAACTTTGTCTTCTCCGATTTTGGGGCAGCTGTGGCCTGGTGGTTAGGGATCTGGTCTTGTGACTGGAAGATTGTTGGTCTGATCTCCGGGCAGGTCATGACTGAAGTGCCCATGAGCAAAGCACCTAACCCCCAACTGCTCCCCGGGCATTGTGGATAGGGCTGCCCACCGCTTCAGGCACATGTTCTCACAGCCTAGTATGTTTACTATGGATGTCAAAGAGTTAAATGCATAGATCAATTTCCATTGTATGTAATCACAATAGCAAAAAATAAACTAAATAAAAAAATTAATAAAATAAAATAAAAAAATGTTTTTTAAGTGTTGTGAGTTGGAATGGCAACATTATAATGTGATAATGTGATGTATGTAATGTTCATTATAGTGTTAATGCTTTTCAACTTTTTTGAGGTATGGGTGTACAGTGGCATGCACACGTTTGGGCACTCCAGGTTTGTACTTAAAAACAGGGGTCTTTTAACATGGGTACCCAAGCATTTTGCATGCCACTGTACATTAACAAATTAAATTAAGTTGACCAGACATGACATTAAATATTTTTGGTTGATGCTGTCTGCAATGAAACAAAAATAAAAGTCAAAGTAAATTTAAGAAATACTGTTTTTTTGTTTTATTTAATTAATCAATTAATTTACTTATCGCCTTTTTCATACTTTCCCAACATTTTTTCTGATTTGGGGTTTTAATGATCTTTAATCTTGAATTTGAGTAAATTAGTATTCAAAAAATATCAATATTAAAACAAAAAAGGCTTGAATTGTCATTTTACGTATATCACATATATTACATTTTGAACACAAATGTTATTCTCACTGTTGGAGATGCACTAGTAAATCCTCTGGTTGAAAGGCTAAATACAAAGTTTACTGATGTTGTGTCAGCTGTTTTAACATTGCTATTAAACTACACTAACATTATAATCTACACCACTAACTGCTGTTGTGTGGCTTAAAGAGTTCTGCTGACATGTTCCCCATGATAATTACTTACTTGCTATATATTGACATTACTGCAAAAGCAGAAAGATCTCGCCTTGAGCTACATCAATAAAGCATTGGTACTCAGTGAGAGGGCCGGCGAGGGATAAACAGAAGATGAAATCTTTAAATGCCATTAAACATTCATCAGCTACACATGATTGTATGAGATGTTGTAGTTGTAAGACAAGGTGAAATTACATGAAAAAAGTCATCCCACAATCTATTCTACTAGTGTGACCTGTTACATAAAAATATTAATCATTTGAGATAAATAACACTCTATAAGTAAAAAAAAAATTAATTAATTAAATTGAATGGGACTTTTTTCCACAGCATTCCTCCTTACTGCAAGGCTCATGGTTCATTCCACTCAGAAGGAGAAACAATTTTGCCTGTGTCACTAAATTCATTTGCCAAACATAACGAGGTTCACTAATGAGGAATTCTAATTAATATTCTTATTACTTTTTTCATAATTGCCTGCATCCTGGTGTTATAGTGCGACACACAACACATGTACAATAGATATGAGATAGATGCTTAAAGTCATATATTCAGTTATGCTGTAGACCAGCTCTGCTGTCATGCATCTTTACAGCAGGATCTGATGATAAACATAAATATTAATGAACTTTTTATACAAGGGATTATATTTGTGACCATGGGTTTCATATCAAATAGGAGAGAACTGTATCCTCAAGTTTTCATTATTAATCTGTTTTAAAGTGCCTGTTGATAACCTGTTGATATTTAGTCGCTGAGAATAAGACTGTGTGTGTTACAAACAATAACTGTAGTCATATTTCTCATAAGAAATAATGTAAATCCAATTCGTCTGTTCCAGACACTCCAAAATATGAACAAAAATACATTTTATATAAAATAACTGTAGTTTTACATACAGAACACAATGAGAAATAAATACAAAAGACTAATAACATGGATAAATGAACATTTATCTGTTTTAGAGTGTGCCAGTGTGGTCCAGCCAGCAGCCTTTGTTTAGTACACCCATTCTTGGGGTCCTTCTTTACTATTTGCTATTCACACCCATTTTCAGGTGGTAACGCTGTACGACGTCACCTTAGAGTGATGTCTTTTAGTTCATTTTGAGTGTTATTATTTGAGCTTTTTTGTGAAGCTCTTTATCTTCTGTCTGCACTGTGCTTGGTTCCACTCATAAGTCTGGGTACAGTCTCGTGACATCTTGGCATATAAAAATGTGTCCAGAGAGGTCTGTTTCTGGCGCACTCACTAAAAAAAAACACAATAAACACTAGAAAAACAATGGACATTTTTCAGATGAACATGCAGGGTGATGCTCACTCAACAAGACACAAAGCCAGAATGAACGGACACATGGGTGGATGCTTTGTTTATGTGAAATAAGTGATGAGTCACATGGGCATGCTGATTTTCCCAAAAAAGTTGATCATAACTGAACTGTACGATAACCAGAACAAACAAAAACTGAGGTTCCACTGTACATGCAAGGCCGTCGACAGGGGGTGGACAACCGGGTCTGTTGTCCCGGGCCTCAGGCTCAGGGGGGCCCATAAAAGAGAAAATTTATTTTGTATTATAATTCTATTATTTTTAATATAATCTTGAATTGTTTGATTAATATAAAATTTTGGCCTTAAAATCAGCTCAATAACTAAAATTATTTATTTTTTGCTTAACTTTATATGTTTCCATTAACTGCGAACCCCCCCCCCCTCGAAAATTGGTTTGATCCTGAACTACGTGCGGGCGCACAGTAGCTGGAATTTTATATTTCTGTTCCAGCGTGATCTAGATTGGTGAGTAGATAAAAATGGCTAGTAGGCGCAAATCTGGAGCACAGACAATAAAGGACAAAAGGAAGAGAGATGAAACTCATAGAGGTGAAAGGAGAATATATAAAGAGGTTTATTATAAGAGAGCATGAAGGGACAGCAGGACTCGACTCCGGTGAGCCCAGAGATTACGGTAAATAAACAACAACCGCGAACGTTGTAGCACCGTAAAGTTTACGACCCAATACGTTTGATGTAAAGAGGCCTAACTCTTAATCCCTGACTGAAACAGCCCAGAAGAGCAACACACGCAAAAAAAAAAAAACGACCAAAATGACAGGGAGAACTGACGGGGACAGAGAGAGGAGCGAACTGCCGGAGAAGGGGGCGGCTCCCAGCCCAGGGGTGTTGCCAGACATATTTTACTGGTGCACATGCCCCAGTATTGATCTGCAGTGCCCCAGTATAGATTTCACCAGTAAAAAAATCACTTCAGAGTTTTAGGTCTACGTAGAATACACTAAAAAATGCGCACATAGCTACTTAGTATAACTCACTGCAATTCTATTCACTCGACACAATACCCACATGGCTACTTAATATGATAATTTATTCACGTGTAGAGAGAGAGAGAGAGAGAGAGAGAGAGAGAGAGCTACGTGACTAAAGGTAATGTAACATTAGGCCATAACAACTTGCTTTATCTTGATTGAGTTAAACATTATTACTCCTGTAGATGGATATCAGAAAGTTTTTGGCCCTGGCTAGGCTACCTCAACCTGTGTCTATGATGTTAACGCTATGTTAACTAACGTTATACTTTGTAGTAAGACAGCCGAATGAACATTAGCAGTACAGACAGTGACTTTTGTTAGAAATGGCTAAAGTAATAAGGATGGGAAACCCAAAGTGGTGACGGGAATATTCAGTGAGTTGGCGTTAATGGTGGTATCATGCTGGTTGGGACTTCTGCGTCAATGATGAATGTGAGAGAGCTTGTGTTGACTAGTTAGCCCAGGAATACTGCAGTGGTTCAAACAGGAATACTGCAGTGGTTCAAACTCAAATGCTGCACCTTCATGTTTGTAAATGTGGGTACATTTGTCCTTAATCATCAAGTTGTGACCCAAAATTGTAAAACATTCAAATGTATTTCACAGAAAAAATGCACAGTAATGACTGTCTTGTCAGTCGTTTTGCTTTTATAATTGGCTAAAATACTCTTGTCTCCAGAAAAATGACTAAAAATATCTTTTTGCTTGTACCAGTAGTGGTTTACAAGTCTAGAGTAAAGTTCACAAGTAGGCCAAATGCATCAGTTCATTCTGGTGATTAATCAAAGATCCAGTCAACAACATAATCTGATCTGATTGTTTAGTTTAAAGCACTATTTATGCTTTCTTAAATGTAAATAAGAGCAGAAATCTTTTTTCGCATACATTATCTGTGCCCCAGCTGTGCCCAGTACAGTCTTAAGTCTAGTGACGCCCCTGGTCCCAGCCCCAGCACGGTAGGTGACAGCGTCCGTCAGAAACAGTCCTCGATCTGTTGCTATTGTAAAAGACCTAAGACAAGGCTTATCTATTTCAGAAAAAATTCAAAGTGATCAATATGGGGAAGAAAGCCAGACAGAAAGGGGAAAGGGGGGAGGCGGGTTTTTTTTTTTTTTTTTTTTTTTTTTTTGTGGGGTGGATGTTCGGGGTGTGAAGCCTTCATGCCCCGGGCCCCAGCAAGTCTGTCAACTGGCCTGTGTACATGCATTATTGTACATTAAGATTCACTGATAAAATCTGTTACTGAAAGACTAGCCTCAAAGAGAGAATTTAGTATGAAGAAGTGTTGAGGAATTAAAAAGAAGAAAAAGAAAGAAGTTTTGGGCTAATTAAAGTGAGGAAGCCTTTACATTTGAAAGGTATAAGATCTAAAAAAGAAACTTTTTAAAATGCTTAACAGACATCTGAAAGCATTCAGTGCCATGAAAGAAATCTTACTTGCATGCAGTAAAATGCCTTACAAATTTTAGATGCCCAGACTAAGGTGTCAGCCAAAGTGTGTGTGTGTGTGTGTGTGTGTGTGTGTGTGTGTGTGTGTGTGTGTGTGTGTGTGTGTGTGTGTGTGTTTGTATTTCTCTTTGGTAGGGACTGACAGTCCTTATAATCATAGGAATGCTTGTCAAAATGGAATGTCCTCACTAGTATAGTACTTTCAAAGTGTGTGTGTGTGTGTGTGTGTGTGTGTGTGTGTGTGTGTGTGTGTGTGTGTGTGTGTGTGTGTGTGTGTGTGTAGAAGGCCAGTAAGGGCTGTGGAAGGCGGCTGAGTATGGATAGGGAGAGGGCAGTGCTGAAAAAGAATGAAGGTATGCCCTTTTGAGAGTGTGGAGATGAAAAGAAGGAATGTGTTTCAGAACAGACTAGCTGAGAGAGAGAGAGAGAGAGAGAGAGAGAGAGAGAGAGAGAGAGAGAGATAGGGAGAGAGAGAGAGAGAGAGAGAGAGAGAGAGAGATTATTTGCAACCTTGTTTTGTTCCTTTGTAAAAATGAGCTTTTATATTTCCAACACTTTGTGCAGCTGTCGCTGTCAGCAGATGACTGAAAATAATATTGTGGGGTCTTCATGAAAGAATATGCAGAGGAAAATCGTAGTGCTCAAATGTTGCTTGTTGATGGCTCAGGGAGATTCACAGCAGAGAAAGAGCAGAGAAAAAAAAATTCTTCTAGGCATTCACAACATCAACTGAGAAGACTCTTAGTTCATATGGTTCCTATAATAAACATGAATTATTATTTTGCCAAATATGAGCACAATATGAGATCTCTCCTAAAACCCAGGAGACTCTTGAAAAATTACTGAGATATTAAGAAGACATCCTTTTAGACTTTTCTTTCCTGTGGGGAGATCTTTTCTGAATTTCTCTTTGTGGATAGAGACATTTAACCTGTATGAATTGGCATATCAAGAGGTTCAAGAAGTTTATTGTCATTTCAGCTACATACAGTACACTACATAATGAAAATAAACAACGTTCCTCCAGGACCTGCTGCAACACATAACACAACTGCAATGGCAATATACAATAAACAATAAACAAACTATAGTACAGGCTCTCTAACTAGACTAAGACACAATACAGGACAAATGTAGTGATGGTTAGTATGTGGTACTAAGTTATTGGAAGCACAATTCCAGCCTGCAGTGAGTGTTTTTTTTTATTTCTGTTTTTGCCCATTTTTATCCCCTTCCCAATGTAGTAGTAGCCAATTAGCCCATCCCCTCTGTTAAGACTCTTCCCATCACTTTTGCAATGTCTCTGCCTCTAGGAGGATGAAGACAAGAACAAGCCTCCTCCGTTGTGTGATGCCATCCACTGCAAACTTCAACTTCATAAAACTTCACCGCTGATACACCATGACTGGGGAGCCTAACATGCTCAGAGGAAAGCGCAGGGTTCCCAGCTCCGAATGGACCAACCAGTAGATGCCTGAGCCAGCAGACATCGGAATGTGTGAGTGATAGGGAGAGAGAGCGCCATCTACCGGCCCAGAAAGAGCACAGTTTTTACTCTCTTGGGCCCCGGCTGTTGATGGCAAACAGCATGACTGGGATTCAAACTCGCAATCCTCTGGTCATAGTGTCAGCGTCTTAGCCTGCTGAGCCACTCTGGGCCTTGCAGTGAGTGTTTTGTGCAAATGTGCAAATATTGCAGTGAAAGTATACAGTGCTGTGCAAATGTGCAGTTATAATTAGTCCCTGTGATTCAGACTGTGTGTGTTAAGGGATTTGACAGCCTGAGAGATAAAACTGTTGGACAGTCTAGCAGTGAGGGTTTGAATGCAGTGGTATCTTCTACCAGAAGGCAGCAGCGTGAAGAGACCATGTGATGGGTTCTCCACAGTGGTGAGAGCTTTTTGGATGCAGCTCTTGTTGTAAATGTCAGTGAGAGATGGGAGAGAGACCTCAATGATCTTCTTAGCCATCCTCACTTTACACTGGAGTGTCTTACAGTCAGATGCAGTGCAATTCCCAAACCAGGCCGTAATGCAGCTGCTCAGGATGCTCTTTATGGTTCTAAGGTGGTGAGGACCCAGGTGGCAGGTGAGCTTTCCTCAGTCTTCTCAGAAAGCAGAGATGCTGTCGGGCTTTATTATTTATGGAGCTGGTGTTGAGAGACCAGGTGAGGTTCTTCGCCAGCTGAACACCAAGGAATTTGGTGATCCTGACAGTCTCCAAGGGAGAGCCATCAGTGTTCAGTAGAGAGTGGATTCTCTGTGTTCTACCAAAGTCAACAACCATCTGCTTAGTTTTATCAACATTCGGAAAGAGGTTATAAACATAAATATATGGAAAATCATATTCTCAGAATTGGCAGCTAGTGATTAGAAACCATTCATTGGAACAGAATTGCATGTAAATGAATCTTTCCATGTTCAACTAGTAAGCCATGACTAATATCCAAACCAAGCGGCTGAGAAGACAGCCTGTAAGGCCACGTTTGAGGCCTGCCAGCTCACCACTAGCTTGTGCCATCTCCAAATGCTTGTGTGTGCCATCTCCAAATGGCACTCAGTATGCAGCGGCCTGCTCCCTGATGCTCTGATGATGGCAGTAGTAGGGGTCCTACATCCCACAGACAGATCTCTCCAGGCGGTCTGCAAGCGGCGCTCCCTCTTATCACAGTCAGGCAAAAACAGATGGGCCCCCACTCCCTTCAGCTGGTCTTGTAGGAGCCACAGTCAACCTCACACAGACCCTCTCACATAGAGTCACTCACTCAGTCACACTGGAAGTATGGAATGAGAGAGTGGGAGTTGGGATGGCCCATCTACAATTAAATGTGCATATATGCAATATATTACAGAATGTTTTATTTGTATGCATTTTGGAATCTACAGACAACATATAACAGTATAGTTCACTTGATGATGATGATGTTGGAGTGGAGTGTCAGATAGAGGAACTACTTTATGTTGCTAATCAAATTTTCTCTGTCCTCTATACCTTAAAATCTAACAAAAAACAGTGATAACAGAACTGAGTTATAATCACAATAATACACTCGATGGTGGTGCTATAATGTGAGATATTAGATGGTGTACTGATCTTCACTACTTAGCCTGCGGCCTTGTGGCTACTATACACAGCACACCAGTGCCTATATCTCACGTTATATTTTAATTTATAAGTTATTATTATTGCTTAAACATTCTAGAAACATCTAGAAAACGTGATTGATTGAATGCTCTAAGAAACTAATTTGTAATGCTGAGAAAATGAAAAATTGTTAGCTGGGTACTCCAGTTATTGATGAATCAGTTGATCTAAATTGGAAATGCCATTTGAGAGTCAATGTTAAATAAACATGAATGCTGGACAGCTAATTGTTCTTTATGATACATAAAGACACCTTCAAAAAAACAAAGAGCCCGGAGAACTGGATCTGAAACTGTTGTAGCCAAAATGATGTATTTCAATTTCACAACAATAACTTACAAGTACATGTTGCCACCTGATATTGCTTCCACCTCAGGACGTATGTATCACATCCGGTGTGAAATAACAAGCATCGTGGCATGGTTCCAGCGTACCACACGCCCTGTGTTGCTTGTGGTGTGAAATTAATATTAGAGTTTGCTGACTCATCGGCAACTTCAGTCTATAAAAAACATAACCCTTCATTTACTTAGAACAGACCACATAATGATTAAGATGTAAGAGAAAGGGGAGGAGTTGGGCTGGAGTTCTGCTTAGCTTTGCTAATGGACCCTGAAGTCAGACCTGGGTGTGAAGCTTTCATCATAAGGGGTAGGTAGAATGGAGGGGTTTATATAGGGCAGGAATGAATGAGGCAGAGTTATGTGGTTAGCCTCCCAGACTTTGGTTATTACATAACATCATTAGTAAACACTCGTCTATTTACGCTCTTTTAGCCAACAGAGAAGAGTCTCATGAGGCAGAAATGGGTCACTTTTGTAGGTGAAATGAGCCCATAAATGTTCTTTTGGCTAACTTGGACTCTTAAAAATGGAACGAGGTTAACTCATTTGTGGAGTAACTGCAGAGAAACACTTCCCACCACCTGGGCTGGCTTTACATTTCTGCACCTTTCATTTTCATGTGACAGAATTTTCAGTGCATTCCTCTTTGACATTCCTGTGATCATGTATTTGCTTTCTGAAAATGTAGAGGTGTGAGAATGGGTAGGAGGTTGCAGGGCAATGCTTACAAGCTGCCATGTTACTGCTACATAATAAACAGTGATGGATATGCATACAAGGAGGCAAAATAATGTACGCTGCGTTCTTTTCTTTTGTCGTTAGGAAGCATACAAATAAACACACGGATTTTGGGGAGTGTGTATTTTTCAAGCCGTGAGTGTTAATCCGTCTGAAGGTCGACTGAGGTTATCTTTGCTCCTGTACGATGCAAAGCTCTTCCCTGCACTACTGTATTTTCCTGCTTTCATGTGCTCCAATTGTGTTTTCTCTCTCTGTCTCTCTCACACACTCTCTCTCTCTTTCTGTGGTACAGTGGCAAGCTGTTTTGCATTTGCTCTAATGCACGGTGCATAAATATTGGATTAAATAAACAAATCCTGAGGCTAAGCGCTGAATGGTATCGGAAAAGTCGGCCCCCAGTGCCAAGGGGGAATGCTACGGTGGCAGTCTGTCGTGAGCTCGGCACATGAAAAGGGAGAGAGAGGTGGAGACGGAGAGAGGGGAAAAGAAATGAAATGGTAGCTAATCCCCCCATAGCGTTATCTCCCAGGTGTTTTGCAAGCTGCACGGTGTGAAAACTTTGAAACCAGGCCAGCGTTTCATCTGGAGTCTGGGGTCTCTCTCTCACTTTCGCTCTTTCCGTCACTCTCCCTCTTTCAAACTTTCACCACTACCTGCCAGCTCCTTTGGATGCCCGCGCTGCTCTAGGATTAGCATTGCGATCGGTGTGATGGCTACCAATTAACACTACCACCTCATTCAGAGTAAAGCTGCAGGTGAACGGCTGTAAATAGGATGCAGTAAACACACAAGTGACTGTACACTGTTATCCCTACAGGACCATTTCTCTGTGAACAACAACAGAGTGAGAGGAAACACAAGACTACAATTTAATCATCTTGCCACGAAAGCATGTACAGCGGCCTCAGATGAAAGCAGACAGTTATCCAGTGATCCACGAAGCGTAGACACCCCTGTGTGTGAATAAATGTGTCTCTTCCAGGCCTGATTCGGCAGTAAATGTCATCTCTGCCCTTCAGTATTTTCTGCAGCTGTGGGCTGTCGCGGTGAGCTTCAAAGCCACGCGGGGAGAGTTATTGCACTCCAGCACAGGCCACTGTGACGGAGTCTGCAGAGTGCCATTGTGCATCAGGCCTCCGAAACAACAGGAAAGGAGCTGACAGCCTCAGCCTTGAGCTCCTGCTGCTTCTCTCTCCACAGAACAGCTCTGAAAGAGTGCAAGGCCTACTGCCCTACTGTTCTAGGCCCAGAGGGCAGAACTTTCATGGCATTTTCTATCATGTACTTTTGTCATGTCCAGTCTTAACCACCCCCGAAGTTCATGATGTGCATCAGTGTGTTTCTTACTAGCAGTATTAACTGAAGGATGAGTTAGGTGTGTTCCATTCATCCACGATGGATGGATGGATGGATGGATGGATTAGGCCAATTACAAAAGAATTTGTAAACCTGGCATGAACATTAAATTAAAGTGTTATAAATGATCAATAAAATACTCCGAAAGTTCAGGTTTATCGAAGTTTAAGTTGTCATATATCCCCACAACATTCTCTGCCAGATTTAAATACAGAAAACTAGGTTAATCATACTTAGGCAAGGCAAGGCAAGGCAAGTTTATTTATATAGCACCCTTCATACACAACGGTCATTCAAAGTGCTTTACAAATTAGAAAATACAAAGAAAAGTCCAATAAAAACATTAAAAAGACAATAAAATTGAAATAGAAATGTTAAAACAAGAATAAAATATGATTAAAACATGATTAAGAATTACATTTAAAAGAAAAACAAAATCAAATTAGAATAAAAGTGCTGTTACAGACTAAAAAGTGTCCGGTGTTTTATATTGAGCTGAAGGCCTGCTCAAATATGAAGGTTTTCAGTCTGGATTTAAAAGTGTGTATTGTTGGGGCTCTTCTAACACTCTCTGTTAACTGGTTGCATTTAAGAACAGCATAGTAGGTAAACGCTCCCTCACCATGTTTAGTTTTGACCCTAGTCGGCACTAACTGACCAGTTCCTGATGATCTGAGAGC
>BRDA01084925.1:0-10000 GCA_036984385.1 Crenuchus spilurus
TTTTCTCTTTGACTTCTCTCTCTCTCTCTCTCTCTCTCTCTCTCACTTTTCTCTCACACACTGTCTATTTCTCTTTCTTTTAGTATTTCTAATTCTGTCTCTTGTAATCTCTCTCTCTCTCTCTCTCTCTGACACACACAATCTCTGTCTCTTTTTCTCTTTGACTTCTCTCTCTCTCTCTCTCTTTCTCTGTCTCACTTTTCTCACACACTGTCTATTTCTCTTTCTTTTAGTATTTCTCATTCTGTCTCTTGTAGTCTCTCTCTCTCTCTCTCTCTCTCTCTCTCTCACACACACACACACACACACACAGTCTCTGTCTCTTTTTCTCTGACTTCTCTCTTTCTGTCTCTGTATCTTTGTTTATCTCGGCCACACTAACTGTCTCTCTATCACTGTCTTTCTCTCACTCACTTTTCTCTCTGACACACTGTCTCTCTCTCACACAGTCTCCGTCTCTCTTTCTCTCTGACTTTTCTCTCTCTCTCTCTCTCTCTCTCTGTCTCTCTCTCTCTCTCTCTCTGTGTTTGTGTGTGTGTGTCTGTCTCTCTGTCCTCGGCCTGTCACAGTCAGATTAAACAGCGCCAATCTGCACAGAGACCCTCTCCGGAGACTCAAACTGACACACGCAACCCAGAACTGTCAACTGCAAACCCCTACTCTCTCCTCTCGCTCGCTCTCATCTATGACTTCGTCCACAGTTTACAATAAACAGACCTGAATACATCGCTCCCAGCAACATCACAACAACAGTGGCGTGGACGTCGTCTGTCACAGTTTCCCGATAGTGATGTACCTACATCAAGTACCTAAAAGCACATGTGGGGGGTCTCGGGCAAACTCTGTTGTCATCCTGTTTCACTACAGGGTTCGACTTTTCCTGGAGCACCACCGAACAAATCTCGAATGTGGATCAGTGCTCTACACAGCTGCAAATCAGGTCAGTGCTTGCTGGTGGCTGTCCAAGGCACAGAAGTCCAGAGGGCCTTTCTTTGAACCTCTGCCTGCTCCGGTCCTCCTCATTTGGGCTTTAAGGTGAAATCTCTCAGCTCTAAGCTCTGACCTCCGGCTCTAACGGAATAGCAAAGCAGATTTTTGGCGATGGCAGTCTAACTGAGGCATCCCCATCCTCTGAGCTGAGCCTCAACTCAAACAGAATGCCTCAGAAAGAAGCTTCATCCTAACTGTGAAAGCGGATGAGAGGAGGGGGGAAAAGCATCACCACATGTTTGAGTCTTTCAGCCAAAACCAGAGAAGTTACTTTAACTTCTGAACTTTGTGCTAGATATCAGCATGACGATTTTACTCGGAAGCCAAGAGTCATAATGATTGTTTCAGTCTCCATTCTGTTTTCATTACATGGGTCTTTGTAAGTAATAACATTTAATTCAACTTCATGCAAAAATGTGCTTCTTCTAAGCAACTATACCGGATAGATCCAGTGTATGATTGTGGTGTATGGTGTCAGGCTTTCAAAACAAATCCAGTGCTCATGGATTCAAACCACATGTAACAAACACAGTGTCAAAACAGGCCAAGGTCAAAGCAAGAAGCATTTACAAGACATTAGGGAGGTCCACAGAACAGTCATATAAACAGTCTAGAGTCAAAAAGCTAGAGATCAGAAGTATCAGCAAGCATAATAAAAGGAGAGAAATAAAATCAATGTAAAAGGAGCAAAAAACGGGTTATTTGGACTGGATCACATTTACAGGTGGTTCTGGGGTCATTTCTTCTTTCACAGGTCCTCTCCTGTGATTTTATTTACATCCTGATCTGCTATCTCTGTGCTTTCCCCTCTCATCCTCAAAAGAAGAATACAGGCTGAATTATCTACTCAGAGCTTATCTGATCATTTTTGTCCTTTTTTTTGCTGGCTGCTGATACTAGTCTTATTCACTCTCTTACTAACAGCAAAAATATTAGTGCTCAATAATTATTCACTCAATGATAATAATAATAATAATAATAATAATAATAATAATAATAATAATAATAATAATAATAATAATAAATGTAATAATAATAATAATAATAATAATAATAATAATAATAATTATTATTATTATTATTATTATTATTATTATTATTATTATTATTATTATTATAATAAATGTAATAAATAATACATGTAATAAATATTTTTTTAATCACAGCTACAAGTACAACTTAACTAAAATGATCATATTATCACCTGACACAGATTTCCAGTTTAGTAAACATTTCAACTCCTCAGAAAAATGTGCATAGTCATTTTAATTATGTCTATATACTAGTTTTATCATTATCATTGAGGAGATGTGTAAAATGTGGGGGAAATAAAAACAGACTTCCTCCTCATCAACAAATCCAGCCCAAACAGGTCTAAAGACAAACAGGTGTGTGAGTTTGAATTCTGACGATGAGGAAAAGGGTCCTGGCTGATAGAAGATGATGATGAATGTGACTACCTGGAGGCTCTTGGGACTTGGAGTCTGTGAGACAATATCCACTGACTGAGCCAGCAGTGCCCTTTTTTTTTTAGCAAATATAGACAAAGTTTGCTACAGTTTCTACAGTGCATCTATATGGTGAATACAGTGAATGCACATCTGCCTACTTTTTGTTTGTCCTAAAACAAGACTGTACACACAACAAAAGCTTTTCATCAAAACTAAATCAATATAGTTCATTCTACATTCTACAAACAAATGTGTAATCAATTCAGTGTTTCAACAGAATTTCTCCATTTGGCTCAATGAGAAACAGGTAACAAATGGTTTATATAAACATTATGCAATGCCTTTGTTATCACCATAACTATGACTTGCAAAGGTCAATGGTCTGCACTCAAACTAGCATTATCTGCAGTAGCAGGGACCATTCTTGCTTTAGAATGGTTACATCTGACCTTCCACTCAGGACAAAAAGTAATGGGGTTTTATCAGGTTCCACACTCCATGCAAGAAGGTCATATATTTGAGAGCTTATGAGAGAGAGAGAGAGAGAGAGAGAGAGAGAGAGAGACAGAGAGAGAGAGAAAGCATTAAGGAGAGGGATTAAAAGAGAGCTTGGGCCTCAGTGGAGAGATGCTAAAAAGAAACATGGAAGGACATGAGGGACAGACATGTGAGAGTAGCTGCAGCAGTGAAGAAGGACAAAGAGATAAGAGGTCCTAAATGAGGTGTGAGGGCAAAATCAAAAATCAGAAAAGAACTGATGAAATGAAAGGGAGGATGTGTGAGCATACAGGTAAGAGTTATAAAAGGGAAAGCTGTGAGATTAGAGAAGCACAAATACTGTGAGAGTGAACTGTGTTTGTGCTCATGAGTGAGAGAAAGAGAGATGGACATGGAGTCAGTGATAAGAAAAAAAATTCAGTTTGCAATCAACAGTCGGGGCCACAGAGAGCAAAAATTGGCCGTGCTCTCTCTGGGCGGCTGTATGGCACTGTCTCCCCATTACTTTCACAATACAATGTTTGCTGGCTCAGGCATCTACTGATTAGTCCATCAGAGCTGGGCATCCTGCGATTTAAAGCCGAGTGCTGATGTATCAGCAGTAGTTTGAAAAGATGCGGTGTCCGATGCAAATGCATCAGAGGGGACTTGTGTTTGTCTTCACCCCCTTAGAGTCAGGGACATTGCAAAGTGATGGGTAGACCTCCCTAGTGGATGGGGTGGGTTAATTGGCTGCTAATATATTGAGAGGGAAAAAATGGCCAAAAAATAAAGAGAAAAAGCCACAGAAAGAATACAAATAGAGCTTACAAAAGCTTATTTTTATCAAATGTACTGGAGGTTTCATATGCAATAAAGTGTATGTATAATGTGTGTGGATTGAAAAGCAATGGCCAATTGACTTCTACCCACAAATATATTATTTTCTACCAAATGTTTTACAAAATGTCCTTAAATCTAATGGATTGTGAATGGATACACTTCATAGAGTTGAGGTTGCTATACTGTTAAAGCTGACTAAAGCAAGGCAAATGGAAGCTACATAATGTTAGCTTGTGCATCTTTTGTACAATGATAGAAACCACTGTAGCAAAGGTTGTACACTCTGTTTATTGTACTATACACACACTATATCTTCCTCTTAATCCTGGTCAGGGTTGCGGTGAGTCCCTTACCCTTCACCAGGTGCAGTGCATTACACTATCTTAGCTAAGCCCAGGACAGGGTGTCAATCCATCACTGGGCACACACACACTCAAAACGCGGCTACATAAACTACGCAATTCATTTTGCCTCCACATTGGAGAACCGATTGGACTGTGGGAGGACACTGAAGATCAGGTAGGTAACCCATGCAGACATGGGGAGAACATGGAAACTACACCCAGATGGGGACTTGAACCAAAGACCTCAGTGCTAAGAGGAAAATGTGCAAACCATCAAACCATCAAGCAACCGTGGCACTAAGATGTTAAGAGCAAGTTAGAGCCACTGCATGTCACAATCACATCGAGATCTGGGGAATTTAGAGGCCACTTCCTTCACATTTCACACCTCAAGCTTTTCCATTTCAGACATGCTCTGACACATTCATCTTGCCCTAACTATCTGGAATTTGCTCAGGTCTTCAAACCTGGATATTTCTCTGCATCCAACACATCTGCAAGATCAACTCTTACTGTCTAATACAGTGATAACTCTACTTACGAGTTTAATCCGTGCAGGAGCCGAGCTCGTTAGCTGGTTTGCTCGTTAGCTGGATGCATTTTCCCCATAAGAATACATGTAAAACTGATTAATCTGTGTCAGCCGGCCAATATACAGTATACTTTAATATGTAAATAATGTGTTTATATGGGTTTTTTAAAACATAAACGTGACGACGACGGTGCTCGTGTAGGCTGGCAGCTAATGACAGGGAGACCGACGGTGCTCGTGTAGGCTGGCGGCTGCATGGTTACACTTATCATATGAAAAGTAAAAGTAAAATGTATCTAACTTGCTTGTTCACTACCTTTTGCTGTCTTTGCGTCGCTTTCAACATGCACTTTCACTTTTACTGAACAGCGGTCAAAAGTATTGAGTGACCTCTTCTTCTACGGTAGCATCTAGGAGATCCTACGACCACATCGCCCCTAGCGGTTTGGCATACTTGAAGAAATGTACGCTACTCATTAGCTGGAATATTTCTTGTTACCTGGAACAAAAATATTCCGAGATCTCGACTCGTTACCTGGAATACTTGTTAGTAGGGATGCTCGTAAGTAGAGTTACCACTGTATATCCAAGACCATGACATAAACCATTAAAAGATAATCATAAAGTTTTGGCTCATCAATGTATAAGGTCTGCAGAAATAGGTTAAGACTATGAACACTGGACAAAATCTAAGGACTATGCTCAAAACTATCATTTTCAGCGATCTTTGTTAATCTTGGTTAAAGTCACTTGATTTATTGGGCAAATTATTGACATTTTTAGCCAGTTTGCATAAGTCGGTTATGGTTAAACATGCCTGCACTCATGAGGCTGGTAAACAAAAAATGGCACATCTGCATGTAGCTGTATTAGCGTAACTGCGCTAGAACAAAGTTAGAGCTCCCCCTACTGTCAATTTCACCATTCTACAGGAAGATCAAGAGAATACTGATTAAATAAACCTTTTTCTGAACAATTATTTTTATTTTAATATGTTAACACATAAAAGAAAAACACACTACATGATATTGGCCATTGGCTGCCCTGCTCTGTAAATATTGGCAGTGGTCACTGCCATTGAAAAACTCATATCAGTTGACCACTAGTCATTTTACAGACTTCTAAAATATATGGATTTGTGATGCATAAAACACATAGATCTTATCAGTAATCACTCCAATTACAGTACCTCCCCAGGTAAAACTAAACCACCTCAAATAGGACTTTAGAGAGAGATTGTGTGGGTGTATGTGAGAAAAAAGAAAGAGAAGAGAGAGAGAAAGAAAATGGTATTGCTCTGTTTCTCACTCTCTAAGCCTCACCTCCCACTTCACTCTCCCGACTCCAATTATCCTCTTTCCCTCACCTACATCACTCATTTACATTTTAATCATTTAAAATCAATCTCACCCACACCTGAGCACTGATCTCTCTTCTGAACTAGACCTGAAAGGGGTCAGGCCTTCACACACACACACAGGCACGTACGCACACCTACACATGAGAGAGCAGTATGATTATTACAAAGTCTTTCCATTTTTTCCCTCAGCGATATTATGATAACCATTATTAAATGTGAAGGACAGTGATTGGTACTTGTCGCCGCACATTCTCCAGAAATACCTCCAGTTCATCAGGCTGTTATGTGACACCTGGGATTTGTCCAGACGCTGAGCAGCAACATGTGAGATTGGCTAGAACACTCCTGTGGCTTGTCTTAACAATCATTTGGTGAACCATGGCATTCTTAACTACAATTTCTTCATTAAGATGCAGCAGGCATGCGACTAAAAGAATGCGTTAATTGCAGAGACAGATTTCGATTAGCATGCGATTAACTGTGTCGTCCTATTCCATATGCACACACATGCCTTAGTGGTGGAAAGAATACCAGCAACTCTCTGTGGATGTGGAAGTACTCATCCAGAAATGCACAAGAAAACCATAAAAACACTTTTACACACCACCTGTTTTTACTAATTTACTCATAATATACGTCCAATGTATTCATTCAAATTAATCATTCACTAATTGGTTTTAAAGGATGGGATTTCTCAAAAAATTTATTTACACAGTTTTCCACTTGCCTGAGCTCAGTCGCGGCATATTTAGACTCTGAACGGGAGCTGCAAGGCTAAAATTGCTCGCACTAGAACTCAATAGCCATCTACATTTCTCAGTCGTTTCCATCAAAACATCTCAATTAAGACCTCACAGGCTAGTCAGCAAAGTTTACTCTAATTTTACTCTGATTACGTCAATTGTACATGATTTTCTTCTTAATCCAGATCAGCAAAGACAGATAATGTTTGGAGTCCAAATTTGACTTCTTTAACTACAAAACTACCATTCCTTAACAAACAATAGAATTCAATAATCACCCAAATTGTTTCTGTAAATACAGGCCCAAATCCTTCTCGATCAGCTCAAATCACATCTAGGCTTTAATTTATATCATCCAGACCATGTGGTTTTAGGACACAGTATAACTTGAACGCTTAAACAACTCCCGTTCACAATCTTGCACATGACACAGGCATATGGACATTTACATTTGATTGCATTTCTATTTTCAGTGAGCATCGCAGCTGTAGGAGATCAAAACATGTCTTGGATGATCAGCCGAGAAAAAAACTTGATTTTTAGAACTGTTAGAATAACTGTTTATGGGACAGTTTAACTCTAAAAGGATTCTGTTTTCATTTTTTGCATATTTAGTTTAATTAATTCATTAATTTATTTATTTTTCCAATTTTTTCCCCTTCCCAATGTGGTAGTCAATTAACCCATCCCATCCACTAGGGGGCTCTCCCCATCACTTTGCACTGTTCCTGACTCTAGGAGGGTGAAGACAAGCACAAGCCTCCTCCGCTGTGTGTGATACGGCCACCGCCTTTTTTCAAACTACCGCTGATACACCGTCACTGGGGAACCTAACACACTCGGAGGAAAGCGCAGGATTCCCAGCTCTGAATGGACCAATCAGTAGATGCCTGAGCCATCCAGACATTGCAATATGTGAGTGATAAGGAGAGAGAGAGCGCCATCTACCTGCCCAGAGAGAGCACTGCCAATTTTTGCTCTCTCGGACCCCGGCTGTTGATGTCAAACAGCATGACCGGGATTCGAACTCATGATCCTTTGGTCATAGTGTCAGCGTCTTAACCTGCTGAGCCACTCAGGGCCCCACATATTTTATTAAGGGGTTTTATACACTAGTAGATTGCTTAAGCTTATAATCAAATTATTCAAATTTACTATGTATGGAGTTCTGTTGACATCATGTCCCAGTACTTTGCCATGTTCACTGTAAGTAGCCTATTAGCAGTAATGTGGGAGTGTATTTTTGTGAGCGATACACTGAAGTATATGAGGCTTCTAAAACAGTCTGGCTTTACATGAGTGAGATGAAAGTTGCAGGTGTTCATCATTCCATAGAGCCTTTCACCTGTACTTGTCTCTTTTGTTCTCTTGCACACTGATCTCTGACTTGATAAAAACCCCTTTTAGATATTGTCTGTATGTGGGCAGACAGCCATGAAAACAGCCAGCTAGTGCAGATGAATCAAATAGATCTCCTCAGTCACAGAAACGGTAGCTATGCACACTGTTTTATTAACACATGCTGTGCTTAATTTCATCCTGAAATGAAGTCATACATTTAGACGACTGCTTGTGTGAGATGTTTGAAATGAGGAGCATTAGTCTCATTGACCGTGTCTATATAGAAGTACTTTTGTTATAATGGCTAATTACCCAATCACAGTTTTACAGGCTAATTGGACCTCCTGACTAATGTAAGATTATGTATTCATGGATAAGAAACAGAAATGTGTTCTGTGGTGCTATAATGGCTACACATGAAGCTTTTGTTTTGTTTTTAAGGGTTGATAGAAAGTCATATATACCCACAACAAAGCATGGACCCGCAGACGTTTTCAGGCATTCTTCAAGAAGCTTCATCCGCAGTCTCTGTAGTTCTGGACTGTCCCACTCTTCTGGGTCCACCCCCCAGTACAGGTCCACCACCTGAGGAACACACACATGGACAGACGGTATAAATAACCTGTATAACAGGGCAGTAATGTGTGGTGGACTAAAGAAACATTTTAAACGGTAAAGAATACAACTCAGCCCAACTTAAAAATTGAAGGCAACTCACTGCACTTCTTTTTTGAGTTAATTCAACTTGAAGACAAAAAGATTCACCAAAATCAAACTTCATAAAGCCCAATTCTAAAAAAACTGAACAGATGTAGGTTATCATAGGTCTGTGCCAACAACAAAACAGAAAGCAGGCACACAGTTTTTAGTACAATGGATGGCTGTCTACATTTATAATTAACTATATTTCAGTTAATTTATTTTTTATATATATACATTTATTTTTAGGTTTTTTGCCAATTTTTATCCTCTTCCCAGTGTAGTGGTAACCAATTAGCCCATCCCCTCCGTTAGGCCTCTCCCCATCACTTTGCAATGTCCCTGACTCTAGGAGGGTGCAGGCAAGCACAAGCCTCCTCCGTTGCGTGTGCTGCAGGCACCACCTCTTTTCGAACCACCACTGATACACCATCACTGGAGAGCCTAACGCGCCCGGAGGAAGGCACACAGGGTCCCCAGCTCCGACTGGACCAATCAGTAGACGCCTGAGCCAGCGGACACCACAACGCTAAAGCGATAAGGAGAGAGAGAGAGCACCATCTACCCACCCAGAGAGAGCACTGCCAAAATTTTGCTCTCTTGGGCCCCGGCTGTTGATGGCAAACAGCATGACCAGGATTCGAACTCATGATCCTCTGATCATAGTGTAGCATCTTTGCCCGCTGAGCCACTCGGGGCCCTTGTTTCAGTTAAATTAGGTATGTTAAAGTTTCTATAAAGCAGACATTTCTATTTTAATAACTTTGGTTGACCTAACATATAATCTCCTGTTGTGTAACACATTCCACACTGGAATCAACAGATAATCAACACATACTCTATCATCTCAGGAATATGAATATATAAGTTTTTACAACAGTTTAGAGTCAACACACATTTTGTCTCCTAGTTATGGAGTCTGAACAAGCCTACATTGCTTTTTACCACAACATCACATAGTTCTTCTGTTCATCACTCTTATTTAATTTTTATTTCTAAGTTTTTGCCAATTTTTATCCCCTTCCCAATGTAGTAGTAGCCAATTAGCCCATCCCCTCCATTAGGACTCTCCCCATCACTTTTTGCAATGTCCCTGACTCTAGGAGGGTGACGGCAAACACAAGACTCCTCCCTTACGTGTGATGCAGCCACCACATCTTTTCCAACTCCCACTGATACACCATCACTGGGGAGCCTAATGTGCTTGGAGGAAAGTGCAG